>JANHGN010002809.1:0-24253 GCA_024605025.1 Megaceryle maxima
TTCAAGGCATAAAAAGTGTACAGAATTGGTTCTCAAGAATAATAAACGATTTCATTTCCCATTCTTGTTGCTATTCATTTCAACTTTACAATATTTGCAAGTTGCCACTAGCTAAATAGCGTTTTGCTAATGATTACTTTTGAATGATATATTTTGAGCTGTTTAAGAAGCCAAAGTGCTACTGTATGTTTATTTCCTGAGGAAGCATCTAAATAACTGACATGGCTCCTGGGTATGATGAAAAAGGAGGTGAAGAATTTAACCAGTGACAGGAAGAACTGAGGAAACACTGTGAATTCCAAATATATAATTTGAATCAAAACTTTTTTTCCTTCTGAATTAGCTTTCTGGGGAAAATCCAGGATTACACTGGGGGTTGTAGAAATCACTCCCAAGAGATTTAAGGAATGTCCTATCTCATGTCTCGAGCCCCAGTGAACTACACAATTGTTCATCCTGTGATAGAGAAAACACATAAAGGAGGGAACACCACAGCTCCCCTGAGCCTATAAGCCGTGGAGGTTTGTACAATTAAATGAAGCACTCAGAAGCATTTACTTCTTAGGTAAATCCCTGATGAGTCATATTTTTATTCTAAATTCAGATTAGATATCTAAGGTGGGGGAAGACTGGGAACAATAAACAGAACTTTCCTCTGCATTCCTTGTTTACTGCCAAAGGAGCTGAGGTGGATGTAATTGTTGATGATACAACTGTGATCCTGAATAATACAAGTCCTAAAGTCCAGGTGAAATGGAACACTATTGTTTTGATAAGGTGTCTGACTCAGAAGTATTGGGAGAGGCTAGGGAGGCTAGGTTACCTCCATCATCTTTCTGCTGTGTGGCAGCAACATCTAAACTGTGTGTTATTCAGTTCCTAGCACCTCACAGTTTTCAATCTGATAATTAATGTAAGTGTGCCTTGGTACCTTATTATGCAGGGCTGTAGACTGTACAGTTCAGGCTGTAGACTGTATCAGTATCAGAGAGAGAAGGAGGCAAGAATACTTAAAAAAGTACTACAAAAGATATCTGGGGACTGCAAACTCATCAGGTGGCCTGGTTCAATTCACTGATGCTCATCTTTCAATACCCTTGAGAAATCTGCAATTGATACTGACAGCAGAGTGATGCATTTCCAATGAATGTTACTTGTTTACCTGCACTGAAAAAATAACCATCTAATGAAACCACCTCATCATGAGGATGGCTGTAAGGGATGAGTCAAGATGGCTACTTCCATTCAAGCTCCAGAATTATATATTTCTGCATCACGGTGAGACCAAAAGTGACGATTCCTGATTCTGCCAATTCTTCACTATAGAAATTCACCTCACGTGAGCAGTCTTGTTGAGTTCAGCTGAATCACTCATCTGAATACGAGGTCAGGAGAGCGTGCTCAGTTATGTAAAACTGCTCTTCACGCTAATGCCATGTCCTGAGTGCTCGAGGAGTGCTGTTCATTACTTACCTTTCGCCTTTCCTTTGGCAGGTTGATAAAGTGCTGTTGCCCCTTGATGACTACCATCTCCTTGGGCAATGCTCCACATGCATTCTGCTGGTGACATACCACTCCCCCCTCAGCTACATGTGCTGGCACAGCCTCTAGCCTACGTTATTCTGCTTTTACTCCACCATGGTTTCCCACCATGGTTGCCCTGGTGGAGCTCCACTAGTTAATTTCATGCAGACAGGATGTTTGAGCCTTTCCTTTTCTTTTATTATATGCCATGCTCTGAAAAGGATGCCAGAGATCAGGCAAGAAGATACTAGCATCCACATCTACACTAGGAGCACTGCAGTAGGAGGTAGACATGAACTGGTGGAGATAATGGTGGAAAACCCATGTCTAGAAAATATGCAGCTGCATTCCCACAGGCTAAAGTGGTAAAGTCCCTTTTTTTCCAATATTTTTTTTTCCTAAATTAAAATTTAAATTTCATTTTTCTCTCACATCCTAAATAGTGAAATGTTGGAAAAAGAACCTCAGAAAAACATATAATATTGGAAAAAGAGGACTTTCCTTACCCTCTAGGCTGGCTCCATCACAGGTCACTGGTGAATGTGATGTTACCAGCAGAGAGCATGCTGAAGCAAGACACTGAACTAGTGTCAGTAACAACCAAGTGCCTACCCAAAAGGAAAGGAGAAGGATTGAGGAGTTAGAAGTCTCTGATAAGTCTGATGCATGGTGGGCTAGATCTGACTCAAACCAGTGGCTGTGAATCTCCCTGACAAGCAGAGCTGGCGGCCATGGGACAGACCTGATCCAGAAGCCTTTTGGCTAGAGAAATTCAATATAGTGCACAAGCAAGCAAGACCTCTCCCAGCAGGACACCCCAGCCTGGACTCGGCTGGGTTGGTGCAACTGGATCTGCACAAAATGTGCTGAGCCACCAAACAAACCCAGATACAACTGCACCTCTCTGTGCAAACATGCCCATGGTGAGGCAAGGTGGGATCCCTCTGACAGCTTGAGATGAAAAGGCAGATTTAATGAAACGTATCACAAAAACAAGCCATACAATCTCGGCGGGAGCCCAGTGCTATTTATTTTTGAAAGAAATGTTCATATTTACTTCACTCTGCCAGATGATTTTCAATATCCATTGTGGATAAAACACACAGATAAGCTGTGGTGCTTGTATAGGAAAGCTGTGAGCCTTGGCAAGCAGGGGTCATTACTGCTAGGGCTTCTGCTGTTCTGGAAAGTTTTGGAACTGGTTCAGATTATTGGAGAAGCACACTGGCTTCATAGGACTCCTCAGGAATTCTGGCTACTTACAGTCTTGGCCTCAGGCGTGTTTCAGAACTAATTCACAAGAGAAATGCAGATCCATCCTGCTTTTCTTCCAGCTACAGTTTTGTCTGTCTGCCTAGCATGAGTGCACATTTGATTCGCAATTAGTAGGAGTCTGCAGAGATTCAAAAGTCTGCCCTGGTGGTCCCTACTGGGGCCTAGCATTGTAAGATCTTCCTATATGTCTTTGCAGCATTTAATTGCTACCAAGATGTAAAATAACTTCAGTAATTTCATTTTTTTTTCTTTTTAAAGTATTTTATAATGTTATACCTTGAATGCCATGTAAAAATGGAAATGAGATGCAATTAACTCAAGAGATCGGTAGATTCTGAGTTTATAAAGATTCTGTCATTACCAAATCCATTCCTCCTCATGGCGTTTTGTGTAATATAGTCATGCATCAGTTCTCACTTAGAAGGTTATCTCTGTAACTGTAAGTGCTAAGAACATGCATCTGTACATAAAAGCTTTATTTTTTTCCAGAACTGAAATGATTAGTTTCTAGAATATATTTGTCACTTAGATAGGTTCAAAGACAAATGTTAAATGTGGAACAATGTCACAGGTTTCATAATAAGCATTAAAAAAATCTGAAATAAGCACTTTTTATTTTTCCCAATATGTACATTAAATGTATAAATCTATCTGCAGACATACTCAGAAATATATGCTAAAAAATTGTGAACATAAGAATTATCAGCATTTTGAATCTCTGCCATCTAAGCAATTCAGATCCCATAGTCTTGAAACTGCAAATGCTTAACCAAGTCACTAAATATTTTAGGCAAAGTTTATACAGAAAGGGTTAAAAGAAGGTCTCAAAGCAAAGACTGTGCCTGTGCAGCATAGGTGGGGATTTGTGTGCAAGCCACGTGGTCTATACAGACAACATGTATTTGTGCACACGATGCTCGCACACAATGCACTGTTTCACCTCCCCATTTGATACCAGATTTTCTTTTTGCTGTGTACCTATTCATCTTACCAAGCTTATAAACCAATACTGTCATATATACTTCTCAGTGTCATAGAACACCTTAGTATCACAGAAGGTGTGATAATCAGGTTTACAGAGGTTTGTTTCTCACTGCTTAAATGAGTGCACTGGGAACTACTTTTTTAGTGCCATTATGATACAGTTTTTCATATACTCATATGTGCATGAATAACACAGGAAATGCTGAGCTATTTCTTCTCAATATTAGTCTTCAAAGAAAGAATTGTTTTGTTTCAGGTATATTTACCTCCTATTTTTCTTTTTCTTTTTTTTTTTTTAATTCAGAGCAAAACCACACATTGCTGGTATCTATGTAGAATAATGTAGGAGGAAATGTCACTCAAGACAGAAAATTCACTATTGGATAGTATAAAATAAGGATCCCTTTCCACTATGTTTTCTCAAACTCTGTGTTAGCCTCAGCTGTGTACACAAATGCTAATCAGAGCAGACACACAGGCCACATAAGGTTATGTCTTGCTCACAGCATATTGTGTGGTCAAACTCCTATGGATTTTGGAGGTGAAGCCATGAGTCTTCCGTCCCCTTAGCATACCTAAGTCAGCATTTTTCTCCCACCAGAAACACTCACCTGCTCCTGCAGGACTTTAAGCATTGCTTGTGTATGTGTTTGCTCTTCCTTGGCTTGCTCCAGTTCGGATTTTTTGTTATTTAATTCTTCCTGTATGCTCAGCAGTTGCTGCAGAAACAAAAAGAAGTTTCTGGTTAGCATCATCTGGATCCAAAGTGGTTTTAAATCCTCAGTTTGAGAAATCCTCGTTTCAAATGATACTTTGCAGTCTGCTCTACACTTATTGTTGCATAATCTACTGTGCCTAAATGGACCAGAGGTGAATTATTTTCATCTGCATCTCCTTCTGCAGCAGTGCTCCACAAGTAATGCATCTGTTAATGTGTGTTAAGCTATTTGTTACATTAAAGTAGCAACTCCTGGTACAGTATATCACCCACAGACTGACTGTCACATTCATCTAAACCAAAATCTTATTTGTAGAAGTATATGTGGTGGTTTTAATAATACTAGGGTAAACACTATGGTACATAAATAATTTAAAAGCACAGCCCCTTAATATAATTAGTCATTGGCCCACAGCCATTTTCATTCTATGCAAAGCAATACTCTTGAAAGCTTTTACACTGGGTTGCCAAGAAGACAAAAGCTTTCCTTTTTTTCCCTCTGTGCTGTGATATTTGATTAGATCAGGAAGACTGACGCGCTACAATCAATATATCACCCAGGAAGACTGCTGATCTAAACTGTCAAAACAAAAAGCTATGACCAAAACCTATTTTTTATGAAGAGAATTCTGGGATGTCAGGGCATCTTTAAAAGCCCGTGTCCCCTGGTCTTGACTAGCTTTTGGTTCAGTGTAGATTTATTGTGATGTCAAGAGCAGGTCAGTAGATTTAATTAATTCTGAAAAAAAGTATATATTTTTGTATTGATGTGATAAATGTCAGATGCTGTTGAAGAGCAAGAGGAGACAAACACGAGCTTGAAAAGGAGTTTATAGTGCTTTTCCTTAGTGATTAAGAAAGGAACCAACGATGTGTTGGGGCAACATATTGCTCATAAGCAAGCTCCTCTATAAGGACGATGTGAATGAGGAATTGCTTTACTAACTTGTGTTACTGATATAAGTATTTAAAGCTTAATTTATTGTTGTTCTTGGGACTGGTACCTCTGACTCAAATCAGGGTTGCAGGTATTCAGCATCTTGGTAAATTATAGACAGCAAACCTAGAAATAGTCCCTGGCCTTGTTCCTCTGCACTGAAAGTCTCAGGCATCAAAGGACTTGGTGCCAGTATTGTTTTCAAAGGAAAGAGATGACATTTAGGGACTGATGGAGTTATTGTTGGTGTATTTCCGTTGTAAGTGAACACCAGTATGATGGATTAATTCAGCCACTGAATTAAAGATACTTGAGGGTATATGTCTGATTATAGTCCAGCTGAGTTAGCTTTTTGATGGATCTTGCCACCTGGACTGCTCCCTGAAAGCCTTCAAGAGACATTCAGGTAAGTATATTCATTCTACCACAGCACAAGAGTATTTCAAATCTCAAGCTATTGCATAAAATAAGAAGATCTGTTCCACCAAGACTCTTGCCCAACCAGCTTTTCTGTGGGAAGCTCTACTTTGGTATTTCCATACCAGGGATGGATTACCACCTGAGACCTGTGTTCATCTTGCCTGTTGGGTAATAAGTCCCTACACTTTCAGAAGATACACTGAATCTGTGTACACTGTCATATGTCACACATCATGCAGGCCATGCAGGTCCTTAGCACAGTTACAGCTTTCCAGACATTTAATAACTTTTTAGCCCAGAAGGAACCATTTGGTCACCCCATGTAACCTCCTATTATTATAGACTATTAAGCTTCAACCAGGATAGCTCTAGCTGATGTATGCAGTTTAGAAACTCCAAAGGAGGACTCCAGTCCTCAGAAGAGAAGTAGAGTGTACAAGACACCAGAAAGATGGCATAAGCCCTTTCAAGGGCCACTAGCTGATACACCTGAGGTTTGGTAAGCAAATGTATCACCTAATAGGGCCTGGTAAAAATGTCATTTTTTGCCCAGCTGCAACCTGTTTGACTTTACACACCTGAACATGGCAAGGATTGTTAAGAAAAGGGAGTCTTTGCCCCCCATCTCAGAGTCTTCTCTGAGCAGTTATGTCTCACCAAAGTGGGCAGCCTCTGGTGATTCAAAGGGTGGAGCCAAAATGGAGAAAATCACCTTCACACAAAACAAGGAATGCATTTAGCCAATTATGTACTGAAGGAGGGAAGCCCTTCTTTTTACCTCCAGGCGATCAGCTGAAACCTTGAAGCATGTGATTTGGTTATTTTCATTGTCTCAGTGTTCTAGGGAGTCTGAGGAAGACCTCACAAGAGATCTTGTTTGCTCCACAGACTTTGAAGGAAGTGAATATCCGTGCATATCCAAGGAGAACATCACCACCACTCAGACTGCACCTTCATCCTGTTTCAGAGATTTTACTCCAGCTTCTGGGAGAAATTCTAGAGCCCATCCTTCTGAACAATATAAACTCTTATCTGGAAGATCCTAAGTGAGTTTTCAGTCTGCATCCACCCCTGGAAAGCCTTTTCACTACTGAAGGACTGTTACAAAGGAGAAACCAAATTTTACTTATGGGTTGAAATTGTTACAATTCCAACAGAACTGAAATCTCCTTCTTCATTCTACCTACCTCCTCCCCATGGTCCTTCCATAGCCAAGTTTTACATACTGAAGATCAGCTCACAAACTTCCACTGTTTTATCTTCACATTTCCCACTGCAATCTCCCACTGTGACTAAATATAATTATATCCCTGATCCTGACTTTTTCCTGTTTTGTGTTTGAGGCAATTCTTTCAAAACTGTCCAAGTATGGGAGGAAGTGGTGTCGAAGACTCTCCCTGAGAACATGAGAGAGAGGGATAGTGCCTGCTCTTCATCTCTGTTCTGCATGCTCTGGATCAGCCAGGAACAGGAATCCCAGGAAAATATCCAACATGCTCAGTGTCCTTAGGGTAAGAGAGTGTGTATTCTGGTTGCAGTATGAGCTGCAGAGCACTTCATATGACATAAACCCTTTAATCAGTCTTAATGGTTAACTTGTCAACTACTGCAGGCTTCCTGTGTCTGCATAGACACATTTTCAAAGACAGCAAATGGGTCCTATTTTCATGGGAGTGGAAAACAGAGTATCTGTAAGGAAGGTACCATATTCCCGGTCACACATAAGAGTTTTCATTCACAGAGCTGGGACCTTCCCACCCAACTCTCAAAGATGTCAGAATTGTTTTAAACCTTGTAGCCACCGCCCGGGGGTTTAACCTTCTTTTATTTTCCCACCCTTATATTTATCTCTAAAAGCTGCAGAACCTGCTAATTTTGCATGGGTCAGGTTCTGAGATTTCATTTTCCTGAGTGATTGATGACGCCACCAAGAAGTTGTGACAAGGAGTTATACCTGCCAAACACCATATTTTTCCGTTCTGGTCTCAATTTGGAGAATGAAGAAATAGATTTATCTGAAAAAAATATCAGCCTAAGACAGACAAACAGCCTGAAAAATTTCCACACAAGCATGTGATGTTTGACAAAGTTAGAAGCAAATGGGAAGAGGATCTTATACTGGCAGGAATGAGGCAAGTTTTGTAACAGGGACTGCTGTCATGCCTGCTTATAAACAGACAGCCTCTCCATAAAGATTGTAATGAACGATGCCAAGACGATGGTATTTAATTATTCAGAATTATTTTGGTTTTCACATAAATGTGCTTATTAAAAATTGATCCTATAGATATTTCTTCTGCCCTTCTGATTGCTTGCAAGTATACACCACAATCAATCATAATAAAGAAATTGTTCTTCTTGGGTTTAATGTTTGTGCTGTCTGATACTGTTCTACCTACTTTGCCATCTCATCCAGCCTTTCTGCCACAGCTTCCCCCTGTCCCCACCCACTCATGCAGCATTTGCTACCCTGCCTCCCACCTGTTGGCTTGTCCCACAGCTACTGCCAGCACAGCCAGCAAAGTGACTCTTCCTTCAACCTTTTCTCACCTCTCTGGCCATTTCCTTTAAGCCCGGATTGTCCCAACTTTGTGGCACAGCTATGGCATTCAGACAGTAGTTCCTCAGGTTCCTTAGGCAAAGGAGTGAATTCTTGGTTACACAGCCAGGAAATACCTGGCTCATTCTTCTGTTGTCTTCCAGTGGTCCCCAGTGTGCAATTCTTTGGGTGTCTGAGGGTCCCCTGCAAGCTATGCAAGGGTCTATTCTCTGAACCAAAATCCAAGTGTTAGAAAGCAGAAGAGAATCTTGCAGTGCTTATTACAGCTCTGAAAATCCTGAAGAGAGACATCTGCACAGCTGAGAGCTCCACCAGCACCAGTCTGGAAGATCAGCTGGTCTACATACAACCAAAACTGTCCCCATGTCTGCTAGGTTGACCCTAAGACATGAAGCCGTGTAGCACATCCAGATCAGACTAGTAGACATCACTGACATCCTCTTACTGACATTTTCAGAGAGGAGACAGGAAAGAAGAAAAAATTTACCTACAGGTGTTGTCTCCAGAGATGAGTCAATGCATTTTAGACAAAAAAAAAAGCAAGACATTGCTTGTTCCCAGTGGCAGCTCTGCAGCTGCTCTGTATAGGAATGGTAAATATCACCCTCCAGTATTAAGCTTCCTTCATTCATGACAACCAAATCCTCACTGTACATAAGTGGGTAGCTGATTTCTTTGGGGAGGGGGGGGAGGGGAAGGGTGTGTGTGTTTTATTTTGTTTTTTTCACACATTCCCACCTCCAATGCTGAATCTCTGTCAGAGACAGTTCAGTACCACCCATACTGCGTAGATCTCAAGAGTGCAGACTGAAAATTACCATCTTAAACCAATCTTCGCAGCTTCTGAAACATTAAATATAGATGGCATTATTGAAGCCAGCTGAATTACTCAGACTGTGTACAGTGCGGTGCCAGTGTGGCCAAGAATGCTAACAACTGAACATCACACAGTGCATTGAAACATTATGAGAAGCCCTAAAGGGAAAGTAATAGCTTGCTGTTGTGTACCACTGTGCAGCTGTGAAATACTCCTTCTCTTTCCTCTCCTCCTCCCTGCCCACTGTTCTTTGCTGCTCCCCTAAAGACAGTGTTACATGTGTACATTTAAATATAAATTAAGAACATATCTAGAAGTGTGGTCACACTGAGCCTAGCAGGATAGAGAAGGGTCTCAGAAGGAAAGCATGGTTTCCAGCAGGAAGCCATCAACTTAGCTTGCTAAGAAAAGGGCAGCAGATCAGAAGAGACCACAGGGCCTGAGGCTGTACTTAAGATACTGCAAGGCTGACAGAATAATGAAAAAGGAAAACCAGCATTTGCCACAAGTTTAGCAGTTATACTGCTGAATAGTCCTGCCTCTGCTATTTTGGTTATGGTTTTCTTTGCAGCTGCTTGAAATGAAATATGAAAAGGTTACAAAGACCTTAAAGAAAGGGAATGAAAGAAGAGCAGGCGCAAGAACACCTCTGAGGTGAGAGCACTGACTTTGATTACAGGTTGTGCAGGCACGTTCAGCAAACCTGGCCTGTTCAGCCACAGGAAGGAGGTACAGGCTCTCATTTCTGGAGTAGCTGCAGAGTGGCCAGAAAAGATCTGTGGCAAACTCTTCTGAAATTAGTGTATCAGTTAAAGAGGGATGGTCTTACACAACCTAACTGAGCCAACTCAGTTAAATGGCCATCTTAGACATCTAGTGAACTCAGGCAAACAGAATTCTCCTATCCATATAATGTTTGGGGGCAATGTATTATTGTCCACTTTACTATCTATAGTGAATATATCCCCATACAGGAAAAATGGGGACATCTGGTTTACTAGGTGCCTAAAGTGAAGGTAGAACTTATGTGACTCAAATAGACAGGCTCTGTCCCTACCAAGGCTACCTTTTCCAGTCCCAATGAAACAAGGCTTGCACATTAAACAGTAAGCATGGGAAGCAGTTCTCACTTGTGCAGAAGTGCAGTCCTTTCCCCTAACTAGACTAGAATCAGAAATCTGAAAGGTATAAAATCACAGGCATTGAAAGGATTGCAGAATTCACCTAAAAATTAAAACATGTCAGCAGTTTCTGAGGTTTTATTAACCTTTTTTATTTTATTTTTTTTTTCCTTCAAGAAAAGCCTTGCTGTGTCTTTTCTAACATTCTATAGAAAGAAAAAGAAGTTAAGAGTTTGCCAAATGAAAAAGGACAAAACCCAGCAAGGAAATAAGTGTTTCAAAATTCTTAGAAGCTGTTCACAGATACAGAGGGGAAGTGTCCTGGTGCGAGCTAGAACAGAACCAATTCTATTCAGTGATTTTACTTTTCAGCTAAGTCACTTTCTGAGGTTAACAGCACGTTTTTGCAGACAGTGTTTGCTTCTAGAAATCATAGTGCTTGATGCTTAGAGTTACTACTAAGGACTGATATACAGAAAGGTTCTTGCTTACACTTTTTCCTACAGAAACCGAGGTTATGGCTAAATCTTGTGTACCATATTGTGGGTGCAGAAAATAAAAGTTTACAACTGCAGGGAGGAGTGGACAGGACAGGTGACCCTGAACCCAGTGAGGTATTCCATCCCATAAAGATCATATTCAGTATAAAGATGAGGGATTAGAAGGGCTAAGTTCTTTTCTTTAATGGCTGGTGTCAGGAGAAGACTCTGTCTGTTCTGCCTTTAAGCCCAATCTGTGTGTTCCTGAATCCTGTTCCCATCTGCTGCTGAGTCCAGGTTGGGACCCTGACCCCCCGGTGCCTGCTCCACTCTATCAGTGGTGATGGTGACATAATCGCCATCAGGGGGCTTGAGTTCGATACTGGTTTTGTATGTATTTGTATATATTTCATTTTATTATGAACATTTTCATTAAAGCTGTTTTAATTTTCCACTCCAACAGTCTCTCTCCTTTATTCCCTTTATCTTCCCCTCTGGGAAGGGAGAGGGGTTAATAGAGAGCATCTGTCATTCATCTAGTGGCCAGTTCAGCTCTAACCCTTGACAGGAAGGAAGGTAAACATTTATTTTCAAAATCCTCCTTAGGTAGAAGGGAAAGAAATAATGAATCAAAATGAAATCTCAGGTACACAACCAATTGCAAAATAAAATTACAAATCTTTCTCCCAGTACTTCCATGGACCATCTGGAAGAGTGTTTTTCTCTTTTTCTAAGACAGACAAGATTTCATATCACAAATGGCCAGCACATGGCAGGCTTGAATAATGAGAAAGTGACTTCCCAGCTGAGCAAATATGCATTAGTAACAAGACGCTGATGAGGCCAGACAAATCACCAAGGAAACAGGAGCATGTGAAAGACAAGTCAAAGAATCTTTAGAAATGAGCCCTCAAGGAAGTTCATGTTGCAGCAGTAAGGGCAACACACATGCAATGCTAATGTATGACAAGGCATTAATAAAATAAAGAGTATGATTGTGGATTTTTTTAAGTGAGTAAAAAGCAACAATGTAATAGCGCAATGCTTCTCATCCTTCCCACCTCTCAGGGATGGCCTCTGTCATAGGAACTATGCATATGGTGTCATCTGGATGGACTGTGGAGTTCACAATGATGAAAGAGTCCAAGCCTTGACCCCCTGCCCTGGGCTGGTGAAAACCTGCACATGGATCAACAACCTAGCTCCTGCTTGTTGACCGTCCACTTGCAAAGTGAGATTTCCTAGCTCTCTGGCTAGAAGCAAAGACCATGCTGAATATGTTAGCTCCACAGGTTAGCCACCTCAGAGGGGGCTGCAGAGCTGGACATACACCTGATGGGTGAGTGCATATGGTGGCACTACTGAAAAACTCTGTCCATCTACTTCCTTAGAGAGATGTTTACCATGGTCCCCTCCTCCTGCTATTAGACTGACTGCCTTTACAGCACTCAGGGTAGGAGGACTGAACACGAGAAATATGTCAAATGAGAAAACAGACAGATGGACACAGACATCCTGAAACTACCCAAAGGGAGGTTATGGAGAAGATGCAATCAGGTTTTTCTTGGATAAAGGCTGAGGAAGAATAGACATATATTCAACAAGGAACATTTCTATTACATGTAAGGAAAATATTCAACAGCGAGAGTGGCCAATCACTTGAACAAGGGCTCAGAGAAGTTGTGGACTCTCTGTCATTGGAGGCACTAAGAACATAGCTGCACAAGGTCCTGAGTTAAACTGGGACAACTCCAGAGCTGCTCCTGCTTTGGGCAGACGGATTGTGTACATGATTTCCAGATGTACCTTCTGACTTACATTCCTCTATGATTCTAAAGATTACCCAATAGATATCAGATAATTAGTTCTCAATTTATTTTGTTTCAAAGAGGCATAGTAATTCAGTCACACCAATTAGAAGAGGCAGGGATTGGACAGCAGATGAAAAGAGAACATGGATGGTGTGATGAATGGCCTAAGAGCCAGCCTGCAGCTTTCCTTTGCCAACTGCTTTTTGAGTATAACTCTTACTCCTTAAGAAAGTAAAGTTCTCTTTGGTCAGCTATGGACTTTTGCAGCAAATGAGGAAAAGATGCAAGTCCTTAGGAACCTTACATCAATCCTTCCTCTCAGAAGCAAAATTCTCACAATTAACAGATACTTAATGCTAGCATCAGGGATCCCGCTTTGGGATCTGACTTTCACAGTAGATTGCAGAAGGCCTTTGATTTTGATGGTGGCCTGTGGAGGGGAGAAGTCTGACCAAAGCCCATTGCACCTCAAAAATAAATCTGCCTCCTACCTTACTAAGTGAGGTGATTGGCATAGTACATAGTCCTTGACTTTACTAGCAATACATGAGTGGACAGGTGGGCTTGCAGTTTGTTCTGATCATAGTCAAAGGAAGAAGGCTGATCCCAGATGAGCATCATGTTTCCTCTGCCCATATATCGATCATACAAGGCAACGTCAGATGAACAGCCAGGGAAGATGTGATCAGTCATTCATAGCAACCTCATCTTCTCCAGTCTTTCACCTGTACACGTCCACCAAGGATACCTCCTCACCAGACAATGGCACCTGAACTGTACGATCCCATCTCTTCTTTCATGGGACTGCAAATCAGCATGATAGAGCCTGCTCTTTCTCAACAAACAAACCAGATTTTTAATTTTTTTTTTTAAATTTTGATTTCCTGTTCAAGAAGAAATATTTTATTTATTTTGAAGGAAAATAAAAAGATCTGACACATTTTAATTGGAAAAATGATATTGGGGAAGAGAATCAATTTACCAAGTGTAATTCCCATTGAAACACAATTCTTAGTAGTGGAAGCAGAGTTCCTAGTAATGATAGCATCAAACATATTTGGAAACTATGTAATCAACAAGCCAATGCTAGCATTTAGGATCTTATAAAGAATTCATGTAAGATCACTGGACCGTAAAACTTATGAGATCTGTCTTTCACCACCACTAGACTACACAAGCATGTTAATGAAGATATTAGCTGTTTTCTTTCATATTTTAAATAAAATGTGTGCACCAATTGATTTCTCTCCTGAGTGTTTATTCTTGATGCCAATCTCATTTTAGCTTTACCAGTGTTAGCAGGCAAAAAGATGCTACTCTCCACCATCTTACCACTAGAACAGCTATTGAGAATATGGTGTTTAAGCATCTGAGGGCCCTTATTTACAGTTCCCCTAATATTGTTGAAGTGGTGGTGGCAGAATTGGGAAATTAAACACTGCTTTCAAGAAGGAAAGGTTGTTAAACATAGAGGAGAACTCATTTGGCTTGTCTGTGATCTGGTAAATAATTAGCACTTAATTGCCAGCTGCTCTTTTTTTCTTTTTTTTATTTATTTTTTTCTTTCCCTTTAAATGTAATCAGAAAGAATAAGTATTTTCTGGAAGTTAGAACATGGACAGTACTGTACAGAGCCCTGAAAAGCAGAAAAGCACAAGGGCACAAAGGATAACACTTAAGGGAACATTTCTCTCTGTCCTGGGAGCCTACGCATTTCTTAACCAGTTTCCAAATACCAACCACAGGGTGAAAGAGGAAGAGACAGACATGGAAGTGAACATCTGGACATCAGGTCCAGTCCCTCAAATTTACCTTGTATCCATTCCCCAGAAAATGATCAGTGTTGATCCGTATTGTCATTACTGCTTCAGTGCCACTTTTACAGGAAAACAGAAAGTTCTAACTGGACTTCATACTGCAAGAGCCGTAATAAAAAACATTTCTAACTTAATTATTCTGGTCTGTTTATTCAGCAGGTAAAATGCAAATACAAGGCTAATGGTTTTTCATCTCTTATATGCTCTTCTCTTTAATACTGCATTTGGAGAAGAATCAGTTCCTGGTTGTGCGTCAGTACTTTGGGTGGGTTACATGCTGAATAGTTGTTTGCTGAGTAAAAGGTAGGTGGATAAAAAAAGACTACAAATCTCCCCTGTATTTAGACTCCATTAATAAATATATCCATAACATGCTCCATCTATTCAAGAATGATGTTAATTTCAGTGCTAAACTACTACTAGAACATGTATATTTAAAGGTGCATGTTTTTATAATGGTCATGGCACTCACATGGCACCAGATTTAGCAATTTTCAGCCAACAGCATATGTGTCCATGACTTTTGATGTTTCAGAAAGTTTGCGTGTGAGAGAAAGGAATCTCTGTGACAGTTAACAACATCTGTGAAGGATCTGAGAGCTGCAGACATAAATGCCAGCTGAGGCTTATTAGAATTTAATAGGTGGTAGACTGGTCAGAAGAGTGATGTGAAAAAAAGTTCTCACAATGTCTGTCTTACTAGCTGTTGAAACCTCCTGGACAGAAATGTGCTTTTTCTCCCTGTTCCTGCTGAAAAAGAGTGGACCGTGGGAATAGCCAGTTATTCCATTACTTGTATGAGAAAAAACTAATTTTCATATAGGATAGGAAAGACCTGAGCAATGCCATCTTTGCTTGTCAGAAAAAAAAAATCTGCTAGCTCACTGAGGACATCTGAAATGAACTAGGTCTGCTCCAGTGGGTGGGAATGGTAGAAATCCAATTCATTTCAAAGGCAGCACTGTGAGACCAACCTCAGGTTTTTCTACTCATTATGGTTACTCTATATTAGAGGTATATGATTTTGCTTAAAAATTTGAGATATGACCCTTGTGCCATCTCACTTAGACAAAAGGGTCCTAATCCATCTCCCAGTGACTGTAGTGTGGAAGCTCTGTGCACCCCACATTCCTTGTCACCAAACATGTACCCTGTCCATCCTCCTTTGAGGGAGCAGTGAGTGTAAAGAGGGAGCTGTGATGCACTCCAGCAGCTCTTCTCACCCTCCCACCCACAACAGCGAGGTGCACCACAGACCCAACTGTATGTCCCTGGTTGAACACTGAAAGCCTGAAATGATTGCTAGTCACCTGGCATTTACCAGAACCCTGTAAAAAAGCTTTGTATAAGTCTCAGAGGCACGTGCTATTTATTTTACATGCTAAATGATTAGTAAACTGCAAAAGCTAGTCCTCAGTAGGTAAGAAATGTCAGGAGCAATGTGGCCTTTGCAGTAAGACCTTGAGTTGCATATTGAACAGCAAGGACGGGAAGGTATTGAATAGGTGATGATTAACTGTGTACTCTCTGCAGCACCAGACAGAGAAGGGTCTCTGAGGTATAGGAAGCAAAATACACAGGTTGTAGTTCTGGCAATTCCTGGCTTCTGAATGCTCAGGTTCACAGTCTGCATTACTATTCGAGTGAAATCGATACTGTTTGGGGGAAAAAAAGAAAAAAAAGACAAAAGAGGGCTTTCATCAGGGTGCATCAGAGTGACACCCATGTGGGTCATCAACAAGGTGAGAATATGTTCAGCCTCCCATTGAGACATTGTGAGCTATCAGTCAGTAATGCCTGCAGCAGTGTATCAGCCTTTATGTCAGCCCTGCACCTAGCATCCATGACTGTTCCTATAGTTCTTGCTTTCCACCTCAAGCACTAATTTTAAGAAAGGCACTTCTATGCATGCCCTGATCAGGCAAAAACCCCATGGCTGGGCTTTAATGCATCACAGCTAATGAAGGGGAGCTTGTGCTGTTGCTGTGTGTTAAGAATATGAACCCAAGCTTGGCTAATCAGTCGGTCTCTTTCAGGGATAGAGGCAATGAGCTGCCTCTTAAATGTCCCAGATACACCTCAGTATTTGCAACAGCAGAACTATAGGCACTTGTGCACATTTTCTGGAGAAAAGATAGGTGGAAGCATGGTTAAAATGGGATTTCTGGATGACACTTGCCCTGCAGGAACTTAAATTCAGACCATCATGCTCAGGGAGTTATCATACATTTACATGATGCAATGAAGCGCTGTGCAAAAATTACCAGTCTACTGGCAAAAGAACCAGTTCAGGAATCAGTATGGCTACAGAAACATGGCCACATATCTTGGCCAATTATGCCTGAAAAAAGGTGGAACTAACTTGTTCTACTAGAAAGCCATGCTAAAGGAGATGTGCTCTGTAGATTTAGGATTGAGGAGTAAAATATTGCATTGGTGACTGTGCTATGGACGTGATTCATGAACAACCCCAGATGCCCAGTAAAAATCTAAAATTTACTTGTATGTGTGCAAATGATTGTCATCTCCTCTGTGGCAAGCTGACATTTTTCAAAGGCTTGTAATATAAATTTCAGGCATATTTTATAAAGGATATGGAAACCATATCATTAATTCAATAGCAATTCATTGTCAACTTCTGAGTCCTTGTTTCAAAGCATGAAGGTGGCAAGTGCATTTCCTCAAGAATTTTCTTTGGTGCATAACAAAGAAGAAAAGCACAGTTTTCACACTTTGTTCTTGAATGGATGAAACATTCTGATGAGAATTCTTTCAAAATAACTTTGCTTGCTACCCCATGTGAAATATGCTAACCCAAATAGTCAAAATTTGTAGAAATTACATACCCTCTGAAAACAGTCTTAGACTGGCGAGCATTAAGCAACAATACTAGGTGATATTTTCTGCATTACCTATAGTCATGTATCTGGTAAAACATTTCAGGCAGAGAGACAAGATGTAAAAAATCCTTACAGCTGTGCTGCGAAGAATTGTATAAATAGTTACAGCTGAAACATCCTTCCTTGTGATCACAGACTTTCTTAGTGAATACCAAACACTGCTGGAAAAACAGAGCCATGTGAAAAGTGATCTGCCTTGTATGTGTGTTCTCATATAGAAATAAATTGAAGGTAATACCACCTATGCAGCAGTGACAAGTTAATTCAATTTCCATCTCAAAATCAGGTAAAGTGTATCTCATTTGTTACCATGGATACAAGACATTATTTCCATTTGTTTGAGATCTCACAGTGGGTATGAAATTAAACTGTGACACAATTTTATGAAGGAAGTTGACTAAAAAACCTGTAAGTTCAATGTCATTAGGCCAAAGGATTTTCTTTTTTAGACAACACTAAATAGGCAGATTGCAACTACCACCTATAAGGTATACTTCATAAGTAAACATCTGTATGATTTTGAGGATGATTTCTTTGGATCAGTAGGAATAATGGAAGAGGAACTAAACATTCGCTTCCTCAGTCCTGCAAATGTGGGAGAGAATCCTAAAATATGCCCAGATGGTACAAGTACATTAAAAATACATTGATGCTGCGTTATTTGCTATTGTTTGGCACTAAAGATGTTTATAGAAAAAAATCTTGATTCTGAAATTGCATCCACTTTTACTCAGATAAATATGCTTTTCAGGATGCAGCTCAAATCACTTGCTTGCTAGTTTTCAAAGTCAGAAGAAGACGTGTATAAAAAAACCAGGAGAGAATAAAGAGAAAAGGAAGAAGAATAATACACTTTTTTTTTTAGTGTTGACATATATGTAGGGTTTGGGAATTCAATGGCATTCAGTTTACCTTGTATGGAATTAATTTTAATATATACAAAAGGATAAAAGGGAATACAGGTCTTCTTGTTAAATTATTACTACTGGAGTCCTGGCTATATGTTTAATATTTCATAGAGAGACTGATTTCCATAGGTGCTGAGCACCTGCTATACTGATGGATTTTAGCTAAGGTTGTCATCTCTCAACATTTACAAAACCGTGCTGGGATGAAACAGTCTACCTAAATCAAAGGTTTATTTCTAAATATTCATGCATGAACTGCATGAAAAGCACAAAGGTTATGGGATGTCATGACTATGGCTAATCACTGAAATCCAAAGCCATCATCCAGGTGCTTAATTGACTGATAATTTCCCACCAAATATTCTGAACTCCACCTCCTGTACTTCTGTGCTGCTGCCCTCCTCAGCATATTGTCAAACTGGATTATCTGCAATGTCTTCTCCAGCTCCTTGGGCCATCTCTAATTATATCGCATCGGGAGTTAGTAGGGTCTGACCCTGAGATGGCAAACTAGAAAAATTCAGTACCTCACAGCAAAATTGTCATGAATATAGAAACTCTCAGAGGAATAGGGACTAGAGTGTCCATTGCAAGCTGAACAGATAGATAAGTAAGTCGCTCTCTGTTATTGACTTGCATTATTAACATTTGCTCAAACTTACAATAGAACTCTATTTATATTCTACTGACTTGATTATCCTTCATCCAGACCCCAGGTAGGAAATTATAATAATGCAAAATGAGCATTAGGGCTCTAGCATTTTGATTTAGTAGTAATTTGTGCCCACTTGTCACTGTTTTTAATGGAGCATCAGGCTGAAATCTAGCACGATA
This sequence comes from Megaceryle maxima, assembly GCA_024605025.1. Taxonomy (NCBI): domain Eukaryota; kingdom Metazoa; phylum Chordata; class Aves; order Coraciiformes; family Cerylidae; genus Megaceryle; species Megaceryle maxima. The sequence goes on from JANHGN010002809.1 coordinate 19,106, forward strand.
TTTATATATGCAGTTAAATTTAATGAAGCCAGTGATATTTAAGTAACCATTTATATAGGGATAAGATCATAAATAGACCTCCAGCATATCTAAAGTATCCTGAAACCTGAAGTATTTCTGATGAATGTCTTTATTCCTAAATTCAGGAAGGATTTTATTCCTGAATGGTAAATGACATTCTCTATTTTGTAAATACTTTGTTGAGAATTACTCCACTATACCATTAATTATCCTAATTCGGTAAAACTCTGCAGGTTTTGAAGGGATTTATATTTATATAAGCACATATGTAGGCTTGTCTTGTGCTCTGCTATTTGCTCTTAGATGGGATTTGCAGACTTGTTGGATTTGAAGGGTACTTTGACAACAATGCAATTCCTAATCCAACCAGGCAGCTCATATATAAATGAGCGTCTCCCGGTTTTGTCATAAAACCCCCAGCATTCTGCTATCCGGACGTGGGTAAAACTCAGCCACTTCCAGCATCTAATAACCAGGAGTGATAGAGGAACACATGTGTTGCTTCAGGGCACATACGATGGAGGCAAAATTAACCTCTGCATTGACACCTCGAGAAGCTCCATTCTAGATGGGAACCCAATTCAGTCGTGGTGAGGCACTGTCCTTGTGCTCTGTCATGTAGTATCTGAATACAAGTTCCTGGGCAGAAATGAAGTTGTACTTATGTGTGTTGAATGACAGCTGCTTACATGTTAACGGACATGTCATATGGAGCAGTCTGGATGTGCTTGTCAAGACCTTCCCTGCACAACATGAGGAGAACACTGACAAATAAGGGAGAATGGATAAGATGAACTGAACCCACCCTACAGGGACACATTGCAGTTTCTGTGTGATTGATGTCAGAGAAAAAGCTTTGTTGCTGCACTAAACCACTTAAAAAATTGCCTGAATGAAAAGGTTACACACATGGGCCAGCATAAATGACAAAAGCTCGGGAAACAGCATTGATGTTTCCCTACCTGCTTTTAAGTTAGCAGGAGGGTAGTCTGGACAAGCTGGAGATGTCCTGGTCATCCTCAAAAAAGAGTCAGCAGAAAAAAAGATAAAGCCAAGAAATGAAGATGAATGTGAAGATGCATCTAAAGATGCAGATGAATGAAAATCCATTCAGTACCACAGAGTACTGGCTATGCTACCCTGGACAAGCTTCTTGAACTTTTGTGCAGAATTAGGGCCAGTTGAAGTAAATGAGGAGAGTAGTAAGGGATGTATCAATGTAATTTGTTCCTAAAAAGAACATACATAGGGAATTTCCTTGAACTACCAATGGATTTACAATTTATGATTTCCTAAAATGACTATCCCAAAATATGTCCCCAATTCCTCCTCCCTCTTTTCCCCACGTAAAATCTGTAAGATTTTGAGTCTGAAAAGGCCCTTCATGGCTAACAGTCCTGAGTACAGCACAATCTCAGGCTACCTCTTCCCTAAAAAAAAAAAAGATGCATGCTTTTCTTCCATAGCAATACCTGCTGCATGCCTTGCATGGTCTGCTGCAGGAACTGCAGCTGCTGGTCCTTTGTAAGGCTTTCTTCTGTTCGAAAGAGCTGTCCTTTCTCCTGTTTCAGGAGCTCCACTTCATTCCTATAAGCATCCAGCTGCCATCGAAGACTATCATTCTCTTCCTTTAGTGCATACGCTTGGGCGGCTAGAGCTAAGAGAAAATGAAAATGTGAAGAAATCAGTAAAATGGATTGTTTCCTTACAAATAATGCAGAGGACATTGTCAGGGGAGATGACAATACAGCTGAAAGCCAGTGAGACATTTAGGAGCTGAGACAAGACCCAGCAGAGCTGAAAATGATTAGGTTCTGGCAAAGACTGTTGCTGGGAAGTTATTTCCCGGGATGGAAGGAGCCATAAAGTGACCCTGGATAATTCAAATGCTACTTGCAATCTGGCTGCTAAATTTAGGCTTATATTTTAGGAAGAAACTGGCATGCAGTCCAAGGGCAAAGCACCCACCAACTTGACAACATTTTCCCAGTGATGTTATAGAAACTGATACAGCTATTTATGCTACTATACTGGCCAGATGTTCCTAACAGATCTGTGCTAAGGAATTTTGACTACGTAAATTTGCTGGATTCAGTCCCTTGAGAGATACAGAGATTCCTCCCCAATTGTACTATAAACTACTTCATAGCAATGGTTATGGGGAACCATTTAAACGGAAAAAAAAATGATGTTATAGAGTAAAATTATATAAAATGCAAATGCTCAAAAAAAGTGTTGGTGCTACAAGAATATTACTACATTAAAGGCATTGAAAGACACTTAAGTCATTTCCTTAGGAAGCTCCATTTGGCCCCTTTTCAATTTAGAATGGCATTTTTATTATCATAACTGATAGCAGGTGTTTGTGAAGAAATCGATTAGTATGCAGGGATGGAAATTACATTTGCCAAATGACTTGCACAGTCTGCAATATAAGCTAAAATTTGTGTAGCAAAAGGCAGAAGGCTATAAAGCATCTACTAGGAACATTATTTATATAAATTATCTGGACGTAAATACATATAGGGAAGTGTGGCATTCATTACTTTAGGGATGTGGTTATAATCCTATAGAAGAACCCACTCCTAGTAGTATTTATGCTTGGCAGTAGCAGTGGACATTTGGCATAGCGAACTGCCATACTATACCATTTTCCTTCTTGGAACCTGGTAACACAACAACATTACAGAGCAGCTGTAATTAAAAACCAACAATCTACCATAGCCAATTCTATCAACATTTGGTAACTGAAGCACATAACTGATTTACATTCCTGATTAAATGATTTCAGGCTTGATATCACAGATTTCTTTCTTGCCCACCTACAATAGCAATACGATTAAAGTCCAAATTATAGGAAATTGAATATTAACTCCATTTACTGTTAGGACTCTCTTGACTAGACCTTCCACAGAGAGAATCTCCTGTTCCCCATGATAACATGACTCAACACGTTTGTGAAATCGTATCAGCACTTGGATAGAATGTCACAATATTTTGTTACCAACAAAAATATTTTATCTTTGGTAGGATAAATCTACCTTTTTCTCAGATAATTTTTACTGATTTAAAAATAATACAAATGCATTATCCAAACCAGAGTACAGCTTGCTACTGTTCAAATACAAGCATGGATTGGTTATTATGCTTAATTTGGATACTCTACAGAAGCTCTCTGGAAGATTTAGCAACAGTTACAGTATTGTTACATCAAATTAAATTGTTCTGAAAAGCATGTAATCATCCTTCCATGGCAAAATTTACCCTCAAGAAATTGCAATGATGAACCCAATGGGCAAATAAGAAGATGATTTTTTTTTATTTATTTTTTTTGTGTGTAAGAGCCAACAAGCTATAATAAAAGAAAGGAAAATAAGAAAGAAAAAGAGGCCAAGCAAATAAAAACCTTGGTCTAACAAATACTCAAGTCATGATCACATAGTTTGAGTTGGAAGGGACCTCTAAAGATCATCTAGTCCAACTCCCCTGCAATGGGCAGGGACATCTGTCATTAGATCAGGGTGCTCAAAGCTCCACCCAACCTGACCTTAAGCACTTCCGACATCCACAACTTCTCTGGTCCACCTTTTCCAGTGTCTCACCACCCTCATCATGAAAATTTCTTCCTTATGTCAAATCTAAACCTACCTTCTTTCAGTTTAAAACCTTTGCCCCTTCTCCTGTCACTCTACAGGCCTTGGTAAAACGTCTATCATTTGTATTCTCTTACTGCTGCCAATTAGATTCTCCCGCAATTGAAACTTTCTTTTTTTTTTTTTTTTTTAATGTAATACTTAATTCTAGCCAGAAGCTCTCTACCTTTCTGCTTTCAGACACCATGAAAGAAAACCATCATGGGCATACTCAAGTTTTTTTACAGTGGCATGGGACCAGTAATTCATCTGCTGTCCATCAGCTAATCCAGCTCTTAAAACTTCTGAGAGCTGCTGTATAAGTGGACGGTGTAAGGCCTATGTGCTTCTTAATCACCATCCCCACTGAAATGTGGGTTAGGACCCAGATTCAGCCAAGGTTAAGGCTGACCTACTTGGAAAGGCTGCTGTTGTGTACTTTTCATACCACAACCCAGTTGGAGGACTTCTTTTGTCCTCCTAGGTGAGTTCAGGCTCTTGAGTGGGGCTAATGACAGCATGAGCAGGCTGCTACAGGAGCAGCAAATTCAGGGAACTGGAAAGGGCAATGGCACATTGCAGAAGTAAGTAACCTGTAAGTGATGAACCTATTAGAGTTTAAAAAAATAACTCATCCAAATGGAAAAAGTCACAGTATATATAAGCAGTGAAGGTAAATGCCCATTTTTCCTGTAGAAATACAATACAACTTTTTTACTGATAAAAAAATCAGTTGCACCTCTAAACATCATTATATTATTTATTTTAAATTTATATTTAGTATACTGTACTAAAACCTATATGACAATAATTACATGACTGTATTGCCAAGAAGTAGCAAGGATGGGTGCCCTGTTACTCAATATTGCAGACACAGGCTGTGTTTGGAAGAAGTTATGATCTATTTTAAGACAAAAAGGAAATATCTCAATTGATCTAGAGTGAGAAAATAAGAATACAGCAGAGATGAGTTTGTGATAGTAGACAGGATTCCCAGAGGTGTACAATTTCTTATCAACTTTACTATACATTCTGGTCATCTTAGCCATTCACAGTAAGCAGTTAAAGACAGAGTCCAAGGTAGAAATATGTCCTAAATAAGGAGGATATGCAACACATATAGCAGCAGTGTAACAGAATACTAAATTATCACAAGCTTTTAAATGAATTAATTATAGATAAGAGTCCACAAACAATACGACATTAAATACATGTAGTTCCTTGCCTTTTTGATTTGAAGTTACAGTCAGTTCCTAACACGTGCAGACAGTGTGGTTAGAAGAAAAGAAGAATAAGATGAAGAAAAGAAGAATAAGATGAAGAAAAGCATTTGGTGGTCCCCAGTGGCTCCAGCTCATTCAGTATTGGGTAGCTGCTTTAAAATCAGAAGCATTCTTTGTGTTGACCTAACATAACTGTAATTCTAAGATATTTATATTTTAGTGCACTAAAATTAAAATAACTCTGAATTCAGACCAATATATCTTTTGATAGA
>JANHGN010002809.1:24353-34549 GCA_024605025.1 Megaceryle maxima
TTCTCTCTTTTCTTTTCTTTTCTTTTCTTTTCTTTTCTTTTCTTTTCTTTTCTTTTCTTTTCTTTTCTTTTCTTTTCAATCTTCTATACTTGTATAGAAATAGATCATAAAATTGAAAACTTCTGTGCTTATTTGTCTATCTTCAGACTTTTGGTCTAACACCTTCAGCAGAATTTCTTAGGGTTTTGGAACTTTAGCCAAGTATCAATACAGTGATGTGGATGAAAACAGATGAAGAGCATATTCCCAAACCTTCCTGCTATCTGAGTTCTACTAATGCCTTTATCCTAATTTCCTGACTTGAAAATAAGGTTTTAAATGATATAATGCTCCTTTTGATAACAGCAACAAGAAAAACATCAAAAACTGTCAAAATGATGGCTGTTATTATGGTAATTTTTTGCATCACTCTCATTGCAGAGCATTTACAATGTGAAAAAAAGCCATCCTGAAAGACATTGCTACTTCTTCAAAGAGTTTTCAGCTTGAGGGACTGAACAAATGTAAGAGGAGAGAAATGAGGACACCAAGTTCACAACTATAAATACAAACAATAAAAGTTATCCCTGGCCTCTAGCTAGCATGCTTGATTTTCATATGGGTGAACTGTGAAGCAGTACAACCAGGGGAAAATCAAACAGAAAAAATGTTTCTGGAGGATCTGGAAGGTCATAAGCTATGTCTTGATGCTGTAGAAAACAGGGTATGTTATACAATAATGGCATCTGTCATTCATAAAGAAGATGATCTTAGCAGAAGTATAGTGTGGACTGTCTTAGGAGGTATGTTGTGTGTTATCTTGAGAAAGGGCGCAAGTGTGGGCCAAAGAAAAGGAACAAAAGGAACTCCTGGAAATCAAACACAAAGTTACAAGGCTTGGGTATGAATTTTTACAGAATAACAGCAGAGGTCAGATTCTAGGAAGAGCTAGGTGGAACAAAAGAAAATTTTGGACCTGAGTTCAATAGGTCAAGGAAAAGGAAAGGAAGTGTGGTAGGACTGCTGGTGGTGGCTCAAGAAAGGCAGTGGCATTTTTAACAGTTACAGGGTGGAAGTAGGATATGTTCAAAAGTGATTAATGGGCTCAGTTTCACGTTGAATGTGAAATTGTGAGAGGTGTGTGAATGATGGCATATGTCAGGAAAGGGTGATACTGAGACTGGTCCTGCCTTGAAGGAAAAAAACTTTCAGTTTCATAGACTAGATGGACCCTCAGTCATTTTTACCCTATAAGGCTCATCTCAGTGTTCCAGCCTACAGGAAATTAAATTTTGTGCAACAGTCTGAGGATCCCATCACAGTCACTTAGTGGCAGGGGATGTGTGAGGTGATGACAGTGAGTGACCCACACCTTGAAGTGAGTGGGGAGGTGGAGTTCACAGGTCAGCGAGGTGGTAGGAGGGAAGGCATGGCCCTCATTACAGGCAGAAAGCTGGATGACCTCTGAGGTGGGGACACACACTGAACAACTAGAGAAGTGTTAACCTGTGTTTCCACCATGAACTGTCAAAGCTGACCCTCTCTCCGTACTCGCCACTAGTTGTCAGCTCCTGGCCAAATGACTTGAGGCCATTATTTATAACTGCCCAGGTATAGATGCAATTGTTTCACACGTGACTTTTGTGAACAATTCCATAAAAACTGAGCTCTGAGAACAAGTTTTAGTTACACATGCTTTGTGCACAGTTCAAAGGCATTTGGAAAAGCCAATCTTTGATGGTATCTGCAAGAGATCTTTCTGGAAGGGTAAAACTAAGCTACACCTTCATCACTTTGAGACATTTTCTCAGCCCACTTTACAGTGTCAGCCTCCTATGTTCCAATATCTAAAGTGGTTTTGATCCATTGCCTTGAGTTCCCAGAAGGCACTTTCTTTTCTTTACAGACAGTTACTAGATACCTATCACCAGCATAGTGTTCAGATGTCAATGATGGGTGCATAGAAATATGTCTGATATTAGCACATAAAAGCAACATTATCCCTACACTGTATTCTTTAATAAATGCCTCCCTCATTGTTCTCCCATGTTTCCACAAAAATGGACGATGTCACTTGGCTTTTAAAAAAAAATCCTTTGGTTAAAGCTTGAAAACAGTTAGCTAACTAGCCTGAAAAAACTCTGAAAACAGAATTAGAATGGCATAAAAATAAATAATTTGGGGCAATTACCAGCTAACCTAGCCATGAACAGTTTTTTGTTTCCCCCTTCAGACATAATATAACCAAACAAAGAAGCAATTTCCACATTTTCTTCTAATGTTAGGCACACTTCCTTTGAATGTCTCAGTACCTGCAAATTTAAATTCTGAGGGCACTAATTACCCTATATGAGGAGAGGTTATTGTCTTTAATGTTAGTGGGAGTTAGGGCCTGCACACTGGGAGGGAGATTTACTTCTTTACAAATACTGCTTTATTCAGGTGCAGTTGCTTCAAAGTCCTTTCCTCACCATGCAGCCTATGTTCAATGCAGAGAAGCTCATTATACCAGTTACTTTCATGATGATACCAGATGTTCAAATTGAATACTCATGAGAATTATTTTCAGTCTTCCTATTCACATAAAACTTGTGGGTGAACAATTAGTAAATGGAAGGATGCTGCCAAAAAAAAAAAAAAAAACTAATAAAGAACAAAAAAAGGGAAAGACATGAAAAAGAAAAGTTTATCATTCAACTGCAATTTTATCCATCTGATTAAGTATAGAGAGATGTAACATTTGAGAAACCAAAGCATTTCTCTAACAAGAGATTTTTTTCACTTTACAAAACTTCTTCCTGCTTAGCAGACTTTAGCAATAGCAGTGTTCCTTCCTAGGTTTACTACACATGTGGCTCACCAGTAATTTATGAAGGCTTATTATTTCCTGTGTAATGAAGCATATCTCTTTGCAAATAGCAAAGAAGGTGTAGGGAAAGGGAGGGCAGATTACGGTCCAGCTGGGCCTAACAACAAAAAGTAGCACGCAAATGCTGGCTCTGCAGTGGGATAAGAATGCCCCAGAGAGCAGTGCTGCCAACTCCTGTGGTGTTATGATGAGTCTCACAACATCTGACATTTTATTTAAAGCCCTAGAGAGATAATTAACTGAAAACCTCCACTTTAAGTTTCTGGACTAGTGGCTTTCAAACTTTCCAGACTGTGGATCAGCACTGGCTCTCTGTATTTCACCACGACCTCACAAACTCTGACTTTTAATAAAAACACACTAACAAGGCAATTTAATCAAACTGTTTTAGCCAACTCTTGCAGATTACTTACTAAAGTCTCACAAGTCATCATTGGAGCTCAGTTTGGGATCTTCAGTCTGTACCTCATGGCTGCAGAAAACCCACTTGAACAGTGAACGTACCTTCTCTAGCAGCTCGAAGGACAGAAGGCTACTGTCCCATGTTAAGCTAGTCTTTCTACCCCTCTTTTCCTACCTTCCTCTCCTTTACCTCTGCACTTGCCTGACATTTCCAGATGTTTCTCTCTTCCCTCACTCATACTTATTTTGCAGTACATCCTCCAGCCTCCTCTTACCTAGTTCTGTCCCAGGTAAATTGCAGCATTACGTGTTTTGGACTTTTCCTACAAAGATGTCACATCACATTACTGAAATGTATATTTAGAATTTGGAAGAGACCACTTTCTTATAATAATATAAAAGCCTGTCACATTTTAGGTCTATTTTACTTGACAGCATCTCTTTGGAGAACAGGAATCTACATTGATCATAAATGATATTTTGACAGTTGCTAGTTAATCTGCCCTGTTGAGACTGGCTTCTCCAGGTCACCTCTTTGAAGCAAAGGGCCCTTTTTTTCCTCTCCTTTTTGGGCTGCATTTCTTCTACTGCCACCTGTGACATGTACCAAGCCCAACTGACTTGGCATATGCATAAGGGGAGAAAGGAGAGAGGAGAATTGGCTCTGCACAGACAACAGTGATGGGTGAATTGTTCATTGGGTTGGTTGTTGTGTTGTCTTTCCTGCTTGGATCTCTTCTCGAACTAGGGGTGTAGGAAGCAAAATGTAGGGATACAACTTTGATCAAAACCAGTAGCAGTTCTCAGATATTTTCAAAATTCAGTAAAGAAAAAGTCAATCCTTCTGACTGCTTATTAGAGTATTTGGTTTGTAATGGCATGAATTTTTCAGACATTTCTGCTTTTTGTTTTCTAGTAACTGCTGCCTTAGTTAAATGTAATTAATCAAGTACCGAATCTCTTTTAGAGCTTCTGCTTTTTTTCCCTAATTGAGAAACAGAACCATTGCAACACTTGCAAAGGCTGTGGTTTAAAGAAGCCAGCAAAGAAGTGACTTTTTCCTCTAATTAATGATATTGACCCAATACTGTATACCTGTAACACTACAATTCAACAGAGGAGATTTTAGTGTCAAAGGGGAAGGAGTATGCTCAAGTAAGAAAAGCGTTGGTTACTGGGGAGATGCCAAGTGGCATTGATGACCATCTCCCACATAAGTAATGGAAAAACACTGCTTATATTAACAGTGCTTTGCAACTGAGGGTACAGCTGTGAAGTCTGCACAGCACAAGAGATGCTGATGAATGCTCAGTGTTTCATATATGTTCTGTAAATCTTATGTCTACTGAATAAATGGATTGTATGCATGTATGTGTGAACATATGATACATAAATTACTGAGGATATTCAAACATTATTGTACATAGGTAAACCTCTGTATAGGTTTCTTCTTAGCACTCAAAGTAATTTTTATATTTTTATTCAGACTTAAATAATAAACCCTGACATTTACAAGGCAGATATTTTCATTACTACCATTGGCAATCAGACTAGGAATTGAAGGCCCAGCAGTGATGCAACACCTTGAAAAAAATTAATCTGTAGGACTTAGAAATGTGAAGAAATTGTCATTGCTACTTGGGAACACATTTGGGAGCATACATGTGAATTCCTCAGTTTGTCACATTCATTAGGGAAGAAAGGACTGATCTGAGTGTTTTAAATGACTGTGGTGGTTTGAATTGTTTTGATTTATAATAGGCAAATTTTGTTCATAAACTTAAAGTGCTTTCTATAAATGTGAGGATAAACCACCTTTGTACAAAATTCTATTGCACCTTAAATTGCAGAAGAGCATTTATCCGTCTATCTCTCTGACCTGGTACTGGATTGGAAGTCTGAGCTAATTTTTCTTTTAAAACTGTGCGTAATCCTGAAATGCTTACTGAGTTACTTTGGCCTTAGATAAAAATGGATGTTCAATATGGCAATATGTTTCTGCCCCTTTAGAAGGCATAAACAAATGATCACGTGAAGCTTGTAATTTCTTGACTCTCACATTCAAAGATAGCATTTCTTGAGCCATTTATCCCTTATGTGAATGGAAAGGTGTCCAGAAGAGCTGTATCTGTGAGCAAAAACCCTCATCTTCTCCCCTCCATTCTGCCTTCAGCATGCTCAGTATCAACAAAGAGAAACCACCGTGCTTCTCCACAATTTAACATGTTTAGTAGGTATTTTCTCAGTGACTGAAAAATAAAATATGTTGCAAACTTGTAGATGACAGGGTTCTAGCGAGTTTAGTGTTACTTCCAGTCCTTTCAGAAACTGACAATTTATCAAAAGTTGCAAAAAGTGTGTAACTTTGAAAAGATAACTGAAATACTTGTACCAGACTTTCTGGGTAAGCCACTGCTTAGGACATTGTATCTGTGGGTGTTGAGCAGAAGCAGAGTACAAACACTCTGAGCAGAAGGCAGTAGCTTGTGGGATCAAGGTCTAACAGCACAGGCATCTCAAAACCTATCAACAAAACATGATGAGAACAGATGACTGACTAGCTGATAATAGAACAACATGGGGGAGCTACTGCTTTTTAGCATGTTCTTCATCAGCTGTTAGAAGTTCTCACTTGTCTCAGGAGCTCAGACAAATTTAAGAGGGAAGACAGTCTATAGATGATACATGACAAAGAAGCAATGAAGAGACTGATGTTGTGGACTAGCAACCACTCAAATCTCTTCAGAGAGATCCCTGGTTGACATGTGAGGTGGGCACTTGGCAGTTGCAGAAGCAGCTCAGCAATCACTAGATACAAGTGCTGTAAAGACACGCTTGGCACAGTTGCTGCACCTGATGAAACTTGCAATGCATCAAATATGTGGAGGTCTGAATAAGTAAACTATTTTGCACATTGAAAAAAAAAAAAAGCAGCAATTAGAACTCCTAATTAAAAAAAATATTAATGAGCAAACACACAAAAACCCCAACAAAACAAACTGCCTTTCTTTTAACACACAAGAGACAAATTTTCCTCCTTTAGAATTATGTCCACTGGTGTTCAAGGAATCACGTGCTGGGGTGATTGGAGAAGTGGAATAAAATAGAATGGTTTTGGTGTGGTATCTAGTTCTTCAGTCTGTCATTTCACATCCTAGAGGACTGTTCTTTGTTTTCTCTCTGCCATGAATCTAAAACCATGTCAGACTAAGAGGACATCACTTACCACCAAGAAGCTTTGAACCCACTTGGGCTTTTAACTTTAAGAACCAAATACTTCAATATATTGGCCACAGAAATGCTATACCATGGATATATGTCATTAGTAAAAAGCTTATTTTCTTGAGATGGTCTTTAAACCAAAACCAAAGAGCAGAACATCATGAAACTCCTCTGATCTAAGATTCATTCACCAAAGTAAATCAGAGTATCAATAACTAGTAGTAGTTTCAGGAGTTTCTCCAGCCTTTCAGCTTCAAGTATGAGCTCTACTGGGTGTATTTTTAACTCCTGGCATGCACCCACATCACAGACTGACAGTAAGCTGGACACACAGGAATGAGAAGTTGCATGCTTTGAAAAGGAAACTTTTAATGCTTTGGAAACTTCAGCCAGCATTGCATGTCTTATGACATAAGGATGCTCCCCACACCTGCAATTATGAGTTTAGAAGCTTGTATTGACATTGGAAGAGGCTCTGCTTTCTGATGATCATGATTCTTCTGACATCTTAGCAATGGCTGATGTTTCATGGATTTAACGGTGGGTAAGAAGGTACCTAAATCTCCATCTCATGCTGCAAATGAAAAAGGTTTCTAAAAACAACTGGGCATGAAGAGCAGCGTAATTTAGAAAACCTAAAATCAAGAGCTTAGTTTAAACAATAATAGAAATTATGTTCCATTGGAGGTCAGAAATATAGTTTAGGCTGTAGTCACTCTTGAAGGAATCTGCTCTTTATGCTCTATTCAGAATCAGCTGTCTTCACTGTTATAAATAAAGCTCATCCTCTTGAAGGCTAAATATGAGAGTTAGAGCACAAAAGCTTTATAATGGAGAGGGCACTATAAGGAAGGTCACTTTAGAGAAAGCATGAAGTGTAATTTGGAGAAGAATGCTAATACCAGCTATATCAGATTGTGAGGAAGCTGAAAACAGCATATGTTCTAATATTGTCTTTTATTGATTTTGCTGCCGACATCCCACTTCAACAATGTTGCAGCTGCACTTCAGGATTCTTAATGGAGGGGGATGGAGAAAATCAATATACAGAGCTTGCTTCTGCTCCCATTGAAGTCAGTGCAAGTTTCATTATTAACTGCAATGAGCATGGGACAGAGCTCAGACTGTTTTGTCACTTTGTGTTTGCTTTTTCTTTCCCTTCTTATTTAACTTTCTAAGGGGCACTGTATACTGTTATCCTATGTTTTAGGAAAGTCTCATTTAAACAGAGCAATGCCCAACCACACTGTAAGTCTATACATTCAGAAATTATACCCTGCTTTATGAAACCTAATGAAAAATTACAGCCTGTAAACTGAACCAGAAAAGTTGTAATAAAAGATTTAAGGATTTGAAATAAATTCCAATAACAAAATCATTTATTCCTTAAAAGTATTTTCATTCAGATATAAAGCAAATAAAAACAGTTTAGCTTTCACTTACTTGTAAAACATTACTTTCAACGTGCATTGTTTGCTTTACTAAAAATAGAGAGGATACACCCAAACTTCTTTTCACTACTATTTTAATGCTATTTACACAAAATGAAATATGCTAAAATTATCTCCAAAAATTATAAGCATCATCTTCATTCCAACAACATGCTGTTAATTTTGTTCTAGCATGAACGCAAAACATATTTTAACATGCTGTCAAAATGAGATACTAAGAATGTCAATAAAATGACACTAAAATAAATGTAAATTTAGATTGCTGTCACAAGTGGCTGCTTGGTTTTGTGAAGATGTTAGGTTGCTATAGCATTTTCCATAGCAACTTTGCATCTTATTACATAAATAATCCCTCAGTGTCCTTAAAGCTTACTAAAAACAGGATTAAATCTATTCTCATATGTAATGATCCTGCATAAAACCTTATCAGTATGAAATACCCAGAAAACATGATAAAATGTAATCTAGATAATAGTATTTCTGGCAGCTGAAAAGCATCAAAGCGCAACAGACTTGTTTTGTAGTAAACGGGACATCCTCCTAAACCCCATATTAGGAAAATGCCTTTGAAGTGTCTGTTTCCTCTAAAAATTGAAAGTTAGGTTAACTCCTTTACTGCTGTATCCATAGGACCAGCACAGACCTTCATCCCAAAGCCCATGTGTTGTGCATGATCCAGAGAAACCGGTCCAGTACCTGGGACAGGACAAGGCTACCTTTGTTCCCCAGGGAAGATGGGCTTGCCTACTACCTTCAGCCCTGATTCACCAAGGCATTTCTGCTAAATTCAGCTGCACAAGAAGCATTATTAGGGGCAAATGGACTTAAAACCAGGTGCATAAAATTACACCCCTCCCCACATGCTTCCTGAATTTCCGCGTATTTTTGTAAAAGCTGTGGGAAAAATGAAATGCATTTTAAGGCATGAAATTGGAGTCTGCTTGATGATAACAGCTCTGAACTGACATGCTGTGAAAGACACTAGTACAGACTTTTCCCAGCATAGAGGGAGTAATCATCTTGTGCTGCTTTCTAGTGATCATCCCTGATGGTCCCAGGGAGCAAAGCTGATTGTCTGCTGTGTCCAGAGCATTTCCATTCAAAGTGAAGTTACTCAACTTGCAGAGCTCAAAAGGGCTTTTAAGCTGTCTTCTCTGGCCAGAAAGGGGACCGTGTCACTACAGGGACAATTTAGAGCTTCATATTTTAAATATGTTCTTTTCTCCAAGATTGCTAATAAAACCTGGTTAGTAGCTTCTTTTAACAGGGTTTATTTCCCTCTTTATATGCCTTTCTGCATTTATTACTGCAGGGCAGATTATGACACCAGCTGCTGGTGGTTTTGAAATGGTATCAATTTATTTAAGGAAAAAAGCAATGCCAGTCCATTACTTTCTAAAGCATGTATATTTTGTTATTTTATAATATGTTTATCAACAAGTGCTTAAAAGGAAAGTGGGCAAATTATGGGCTTGTTAAATACCAGTATCACTTTCACAAATCTGATGCTGAAAAGCTATGGGATGGAGAGCTAATGACAGAAAAATAAATCAGATTTTTGTTTAAAACAAAATCTCCCATAAACCCCAAAAGATTAGACTTACAAGAAAGAAAGGAAAAAATATCTGATCCCTGGGATCAGGAAGAAAAAGAAGATCTGACATGAGATCTGCTGTGACACTGGGCCAGTTGGAAGAAAAGGAGGAGCAAAGCTCAATTCCATACAGCTGAGGCTCGGAAATTTCTATTCAAAGTTGTAACAAGCTATATAAAGCTTTCCTACCAGTTTAATCCAGCTATAAAACAGTTTCCATTCCATGTGTGCATCTCTGCATTCACACAAGCCTTAGAAAAAGCAAAGAGAGCATTGAACTTCAGAGAAAAGATGAATAAGCAGCACATGGATCACTTTGGTGTTGTTTCAGACTTGCCTTGAAGACTTGCCAGGCTTGCAACTTTCAAGATAGACTTATGAACAGTATCACAAAGCCTGTTTTATGCTGTGTGCACCAGGGTGCAATCTTCAAATACTGACTTTCACAAGGGCTTATACTCTTCTGTGAGATGGACTGCCCACTGTTAAGCCTGTCTATCTCCTATGACAAGTGACTTAGCTGATGGACAGATCAGTTCAGGAGAGCATCAGATAGCTAAGTTTCAAGATAGAAAGAGCTACAATGTTTAAATTGGGCACCTCATTGTCTTGGTTTGAGTGAAAACAGAACTAATTTTGTTCAGTGATTTTATTTTTCAGTTCAGTACTTCTAACTAAC
>JANHGN010002809.1:34649-57321 GCA_024605025.1 Megaceryle maxima
TTTGGGGAGGGAGGGGGGTTAATAGAGAGCGTCTGTTAGGTCTAAGGGGCTGCCCTGACCCTAAACCGTGACACTCATTTAGGTATGTTTGAAAATCCTGCCATAGAGGATGTCTTTCCTGACTTGGAAACCAGCACCAATCTCAGGTGTTCAAACTGGGCTTGCACTACATAACTTGCAATTTATTATTTGCATGCAGTCCCTGAGGTGTTACTAATTTACTTCATCAGAGGAGATACAGTGGTAGTGAAATGCTGCAGAGGCCCAATGGGTGGGCTATTGCAAGTATGCTGAGCTGAAGAAAGCCCTCTACCAAGGTGCTTATCATCCACATGAACAGAACACGCAGGGCCTGAATGAAAGGAAGCATCGTTGCCTCCATTTGATAGTAGGGAACTGAGATAACACAAATTCATTGATTAGTCCAGGCAGTGGGTATGTAGCAGAGCTAGTATTTGGCTCAGAGCTCTGGGATCCCAATCACATGTGTTAAACACGCGTCCATGTGCAAGCACTGTGCATTTCTTTCTTTTCCACAGTGCCAGTTGCTGAAGTTGGAGTTGCAAGAATTAATGGCACATCACTGAGAACTGCAAATAGAAGAGATTAACCCACCTCCCCTTAAAGTAAAATTACAGGTGCCTTCTAGGCATAAACCAAACTTCAGCTCTTTTCTACAACATGCAGCTTCACTTCACTAATTCTTAAAATTACTTTGGAGGCTTTTACATGTGGATCCTTACGCCTAGTGCCAGCAGGTGGGAGACGAAGCATCCATAAATCCTGATTGTTCTGAAGATTTTCGTATATCCTCTAGACTCCAGCGCTGAATCTCCTTTTTTTCCCCTTGAGCTAATGCTTCAGTAGCTGCACCTTGACTTTCAAATGTATTAACTGAGTTGCCAATCATCATTATTATTTTTTTCTTAGCAATCTCCCAGCTTTACTTCAGCAATCCTCTTGTCCCTTTCAAACTCCAAAATCCACATTGCAGAAAAACCACCATTTAAGGCCTGAATTTGGGGGGAAAATAAAAAATAATAATAAAATAATAATAATAAAAAAAAACATCTAAAAGAATAGCTTATCCAGCAGCTGAGATTCACTCAGTCTCAGGACAGCCTTCTGTCAGCTTTCCCAGTAATGCAAATGACCTTTAGTCCATGAAACCAGGGGCATTTCCTGTAAACTAGGCATGTTATGACAGTTCAGCCAATTTAAAGGATTTGCTGGGAGGCTCTTTCAGGGGTCCTTGAAGCAGTCTAAGGTGCTCTCCAATAGAACAAGCAGGTATCTATGCCTTCCTTTTCCTTGAAGATTCAGCTTGCACACGATAGAGAAGGGTATGAACTAAGCCTGGGGAGAATGACCTTTAAAACACGTGGAGGAGCAGAAGGTCTTCACACAAGAGGCAGTGCCCCAGCCTCAACTGGCTATGAGATTTCTAATATGCACCACAACTTGATCTATTGCATATCTTCATATCTTGCATGACTTGAAACCATGTTAGTAACAGATTTTTGATCATCTACCCAAATCCCCAGAACTTATTGTGTACAAGGGCCTCTATGCACTGCAATGTTCCTCTGAAACCTGAAGTTCAGCAATTCTGGACAAGCATTCAGGTGCTGAAGTACTTTTGTACAGCCTCAGAGCTTCAATGTGTTGCACTGTGTTTTCAAATCTTGGGACTGGAATCCACACTCTTTTTTTCAGGGTGATGAACAGGTTTCTCTTCAGATATACTAGAGAAGAGTTTCCATTCTAACCAGTTTAGCTGTGAGGAAATGTCACACAATCAGCACCATACTATTTAGATGCTTACAGAAGTGGTGTTATTTCTGAATGAAAAAGGCTTGACTAACAGAAGAAGTTACACCAGGACACTCCTAAAACTACACTTTACCAAGACAGAATGAGGTCTTAGGATCCATTCTAAATTGTTGAATTATTTAAGCCTTCTTGTGCAAGTGGAGATTTAACTAGGTGAACTAGTGAAAAAAGACTTGACACAGGTGTTGGAGCCTGGAGGAATCTCTGTCACCTTTGGGGTTTGTAACTTCCCAGGAATTTTGTTCCACTGTTGAGCAGGGCAGGCTGAAAAACAATGTCTTCAAGAAAATTGTTGGGATGGCAGGATGGACAGTCTAGAACTATGGAACTATCCAAATAAATTCATCATGTCTCATTGCTTCAGCCACTTTTGGATTTAGACTTTTCAGTCATTATGTGTGCATGCTGTCCTTGAATTGAAGAGGCACAATATCTTCTTTGTGTTATTCAATCTTTGTCCTTCCTATGGTTAAGCATTTAGGTAAACATTTTAAGAAAAGGGGTTAAAAAGAAAGTGACAGTGTTTTCTTACTGTGCAGAATTGTTTCATTGTGATAAAAGATTCTTTAAACAACATTCTCTGTGGAACAGAAGTTACTGTGAATACAAATAGCCACCCCAGTGAGATAAAGAGGTGGATCTGGAATGACATACTCCAAAAGAAAGAAAAAAGAAAAAGAGAAGGTGGCTAACACAAATAGGAATATTAAAAAAACCCCCCAAAATCTAGAAGAAGGAAGAATCACTTTTCACTTCTCTGTACATAAAAATAATAATAAAAAAGTCCTTATCTTGCTTTCTTTTCATTTACCAATATTTTATACACAATAACTTTTTTGATTTAACTCCATGTTCCATCTGTTATCAATGACAGAAGAATCGAATGCACTTGTTTTAGTTGAGAGTGTACTGTTGGAAGAAGAAGCTATGAAATTAATTTTAGAACTGAATGTCTATACGTATGCAGCAGGCTAGGTCAAATCCACTAAGATCAAGAGGATGATGAGTGGTACAATGGACAGTGATGGACAAGTATTCAAGTGAGTTCATAGTGCTAGGTTTTGATTTAGTATGCAACACAGTACTGGATTTGCTACTATTATCGCTGAGAGGACTCAAGTGCTTACATTATAAGAATACAAATAAATAGAAGTTGTTCTGGATAGAACAGTGTAGAAATCTCAGATATCAAGTCTTTTTATAGAAATGTCTCTTTTTATGGAAGAAAATCAGACACACTTTCCTATTTGTGATGTTATAAAAAGAATGACCAGCATAGCTCTGCCCTAAGCGTGCATATATTAAACCCAGCTGAGTTGATAAGCATGACAGTTCGAAATTTCATTACTCTTCTTCCAGTGTGCAGGCTGTGGGTATTTCTGGCTCAACCTTCCTGTTGTTAAATCTAATGACTTCCCGCCATAAGAGTGGACACCGTCAAGGTAAAATGATTACACATTCATAAAAGTCTCTGATTGCTAGCAGTGCTTTGTCTGAAGAGAACCACTGTCTCAGCTCCAGACAGTCTGCTAATTATGTCTAGAAAACTCAAATCCACACAATTAGCCAAGCAAAAATCAAGGCTGCCCTTTACAGGTTTTATTGTTGCACTTTTCTTCCAGGAGAAATATTAAATCTTTCCTAAAGAGCAATGTAGTAAAAATTTCTTTTCTAGAATTATACTCCTTCCTTTGGTCTTCACTTCCAGAGTCATTTGACCTCACACAGCACCCTGTTGCAGGAGGAGCCAAAAAGCTCTTCTAGGTAAGCTTGAGTCCATGCTTTCGTGCTGGATACAAGGGCTTGAAACCACTGAATAGATGAAATTCTTTCCTTTCTTAACATAGTGTCCGTATGCAAAAGACTAGATCAATACTATCCTCATAATCAGACTCTAAGTTTCTTTCCTTATTCCTCCATCCTTCTTTTCCTTCCTTAAAGTTCACTGATAGCTGGCAATTCCCAGCCATGCTTTGGCTTCAGCTTCTGTAAATTTTCTTTCTGAAGATTAGTGTCTAAACAAGCAAACCCTTGTTAGCTACTCACAACTTTATTAACCAATGTCAAGGAATCAAGTAAAACATCCAACCAGGTCATGTTACCAGTCAGGAATTCCATCAGCTTCTGAGCCACCTCTTGGTGTCCACCCTGGGTAGCAGAGTATTTGTAGAAGGCTGAAAAAGTTGCTTTTCTTATGCACCCTTATTCTTTCTTTCATGATAGCCACCTAATGAGTGTCAAATTAATGCAGTATGCAGTACCATATTGTGAAATCTGTCCTCTTCAAAGTTAATTCCACAAAACACATAGTTAAAATATTATGGCATATTTGATAGTGAGTTTATACATTACTATGTATTTGTTGAAAAGAAAGGCAAGGCTTAGAGAATACTGACCAAGACAAAATTTCAACTGGTCTTATAATAAGAAGTTATTACAAGCATGGAATGTAATACTGTCACACAAGATTGCAGAGAGCACTCTAAAGAAACCCAGTGCTTCCAGTCAAGGACAGAACTGGAGAATTTTCATTTTTATAGATCATAGCAGGTGACTGACAGCTCCTAGAGACAGCTTCCATCATTCAAATAACTAATTTATGAGAGTTTAAAATAAGAACAGAACCAGCTATTAATTTGTCATTTTGCAATGAAAGTTTTTGTTTGCCTTTAAAAAAAACAATGTTTGTATATACTTGACACTATGGAGGGATTTGACTTTACCTGAATCATCTACTCTCAGCTTTTTACTGGGATTGTCACCACTGTCATCATCAGACATTTCCATCTCCTCTTCCCGGCGGATTCCCATGAGCTGTTCGCTGTGAGCATTTCGGAGCTCCTAAAACCCAAAATGACCTTTTGTCAGTATTAACTTCCATAAAGTCATTATGTGTTATTTAGTATCTGGCTTTAATACTGTTCTGATTTTAATTATACACCATTTATCATTGTAATCATCTTTATTTGTGTATGAATATTTATAACATCAGTAGCACAGGGAATTCTTCCTGTGAAAGAATGGAGTTTATCAAAGGAAACACTCAGGGAAAACAAGAGAAAAAGTGAGTCCGCATGTTGAGTGGACATCTTTAGTTCTGCTAAACATAGGAGAATGCTTTAACAGCAGGGATAATGCTTAGAATTGTGTAAAAGCCAGACTAATAATGAGATTGTCAGATAATTTATACATAATTCTTGCTTCTCTCTGCTGCTTGGGTTAAGATTCATCCGGCCAAGTGTAGGTGTCTACATTTAAAAAAGTCATATGAACTACACCCTAAGAGTGCCTAGTTCTCTCTACTGATAGTAAAGGGAGCCAAGAGCAGCCAGTGCAGACAGAGCCCTTTATATTCTAAGTGCCTAATGCTAGACAAAAGAATCTCACCCTCTGGCCCTATGCCCAGATTGTCTTGGATTTTAAAGACCCAGCCCCATAATGCTCTCCTGAAAATCTCTGCATCTTGGTCCAAAACAAGTGCCAGCGCAGCCAGCTCAAGTCTCTGGGCGAGCAGCGCAAGGGCAGGCAGCCAGGCAGGGAGCCCCTGCACATGTCACTAGGTAAAGATCAGCAGGCACGCCAGCTTTGTGGGAGTCTAGACGGTCTTTGTTCTGGGTAGAAAAGCCAGCACGGGTGTAGTGGCTGGCTTTTTAATGGTGACGCTGAGAAGATTGAGAGGACTCTATTTTGTCCTAATAATCCTGTCAGGTGTAACATGAGGATGCTGCACCGTGATTAGTGTAGGCCTTTTCAGTCTGCAGACAGCTAATTTTTCTGCTGACAAAGAGCTTAATTCCCAAAGAGGTGGTTTGAAATCTTTGAAACAAGGAAGAGTCGCATGGAAGGAGGAGACAGCATTGAGGACTCCAACCACTGCTCCATGCAATTAACAATAAGCTGTCAGAGAGGGACTGCATGAAAAAAGGGAAGGTGTTTCCCTTGAGCTGTACCCTGGGTTCAACGGCAGATCTCAAACATTCTGATAAATGTGTGTCCATTAGTCCCAGCAAAGGCAAGGAGGCTAATTATTGGGCGTTTTACAGCAGAATAATTTCAAATTAAAAAAAAAAAAGTCATTAAAAAGGTAAATTGCCAACCAGTGTCTCATGTAATCAGAAGCACCTCTGGAAGAAATTATCAAGCCATTGCTTAATTCTTTCCTGGAAAAGGCTGCCTGCATTTTTTCCTGGGGAAGTATACTGCATACACGAACAGACGTACGCTTACATTTACTCTCTCTTTAGGGGATAAATGTCCTTGATGCCTCAATGTCTATATTATCAGCAAAGCCAATAATCTTCCACAGAGAATGTCTGTGTGTATGAGTGTTTATTTTAGGTTTGGGTTTCTAGGAAAGCTTTCCTAAATTCAGAAAAAAGTGGAAGGTGATCAGGAAATTAAACGAATTAGCGGATAACGTCATGGTTAGAAAATATGATTTAAATCAAACATGCCATCTGACACATTTCCACCATATTTCACATCTGAAAACCAGGCTTTTCTAAAATATATTGCAAGAGCCTTTGAATGGTTTTGAGATGTTTTTGTTGTTTTCAAAAAACAAAAGGCAGTAATATTTGAAACCATGAGTATCATTTCTGGAAATTCCGACTCATATATTTCAGTTTCTTTAGAAGCCAGCAGATGAATGACATGCCACATCCCTTCACAAAAAGTTAGTTTACCAAGGGATGGTCTTAAGACTATTAATTGAAATAACTGACTTGCAAATCATATTTTCTTTTACAAACACCAGTCTCCAACTTCCCAGCTTTCAATCGAACAAAAGCTTCATCCGTTACTTACACGAAACATTTGTGAACAAAATTCAAACTACAGTTTGTACCAATAAATTATGCTAACATTTTATTTTAAGTGTCCCATTATTGTGAAGTCATTTGGTATTCACCATAATAGCACTGATAATAAAGTATTCACTTGGTATTCGTGTGGATGTTACATTTAGTGCCATTGGTATTCAACTGTAATTTAGCATTAGTTAATGGGCACTTAAAATGTTATCCAGATGATTTATATCACAGCACTTTAGTGTTTCTCAAACTAAGTGTACAACACTTATTTTACAAGTGTACTACAAAATAATTAAATAAGTGCACCTTACCTTCTAAAGTTTTTATTCTGAGACAGAGAAAAATCATTTAGAAGACTGTGACAGTAACAACATACTGTACTGTATGAAGGTAAACCATGTTTATGTAAGTTGCTCATATTAAAAAAAAAAAAAAGGAAGAAAGAAAGAAAACAAAGACAGCGGTACTTACTTTTTAAAATACAGGCTCATAGCGTATATACTGAATTAAAAACGAAAGCTGGATGACCAAAATACAGGATGAGGTCTAGTGCTTCCTTTGCTGCTACTCGCAGCAAGGGGAGTTAGAATTCCATTTCCTCTGCTCATGCTTATGACAGTCACACATGCATGGTCACACACTGCTAACTCTGTGTGGTAGTATCATTACATTTATACTGGTTTCTTTGCAGGCATAATACTTAGAATCTATACAAGTGATGTATCTACTTTTTAAAAAGATAAACATAAAGCAAATGGGAAAGAGTATGTCATAATTCTGGACTTAATAGGCTTAAGTCATTACTTAGGAAAGAAATTATCTATTTTATTTTCAGGCAAAGTCATCTTTTAATGACCATATGATGGCACAATGAGAAAAAAAAGAATCTGTGCTACAGAATACTTCTTTTCGAAGCAGATCGCGATGATTCCTAAGAAGATATTTTTCAGAAATAATTCTTAATTCTATCCTGAGTTGAAAATATTGTTTCTAATTTCACTACTTCTGTTCATTATTTTAGATAGTAAATATAATCCTCCAATGATTTCTCAAATTTTGCATGAAAAATAAAAACACATTGCTCTCTGTCTTAGTGTTATTTAATGACCATTATCATAATGAGAGCAATGGGAGCAATTCATACCGTAGATGAGACTGTATAATGGCCAGTTGATTAACATCTAAAACGGTAGCCGTAAATATTGCTGCATACACTATGTCCAGATACAATCACACTCGTTCTGTGTCAATCCAGCTGTGGGATGATGGATAGAAAGTAACAATAAAATCACCAACCTCAGAATGCTTTCGCCAAATGTCTATGTTCTTTCGCTGGGCTTTCGAGAAATGGTCCCAAGCTTTTTGTCTGGTAGAAGCGTTGAAAACGGCGACAATCTGCTCAACTTTGGTGAACAAGGAAGTCAAACAAGACAAGCAATTTATGTTGTGATCACTATAGAGAAGCAAAGCAAAGACACTAGGAGTCTATGGATGATGTCATTACTGAAACAACATCATCAATATCCATCCAATGACGTGTCTTTTGTACTTACATTTTATCAATGTTGGAGATGTCTCCGTTCAAGTCTGTCTCCATAACTCTAGTCTACACATCTTAAAGTATGTACCAAAAAAAGCATGCATGCAGCTGCTTCCCCATGATGTTTGCTACAACCCTATGCACAACCACTTGCCTTTGCCTTTGTGTGGCTATAGGTGTGTGACTACAGAAATCACACTCAAGGCATAAATCTGACACATGTTCCCCTGCAGCAGCTGCGTACAGATGAGCAGGCTGTACAAATGAAACCATGAAAGACAAGCAGGCTCTGCTTTGAGGGGTGACTATCTGATAGTGGGAATTCGTCAGCAGACGGGAAGGGCTAAACCATACATTAATGCTGCATTCTGTAGTTGGAGCTGCTGCTTATCTTTTATTTAATATAAATGGGCTCACCTTTGGTAGATAATTCTGTCCTGTGTCCATGGCCTATGTATGTTTATGTACATGAAGAGTCTCATTTTTGTACATGTAAGATGAAGAAGAGGTGTGAAATGGGCTTCCCTCATTCACCTCTACTGAATTTGTTCTGAAGCCAGACCTGAATATTTAGATCTAGGACAATTAAGATTCCAAAGTTTTTTTGTCTACTTGTTCATCCCAATTCAGAACCTGTTCTCCCAAAACTTTTCCTTCTCTTTGCATCAGTTACAAACAATGTCATCCTTCCACAACAGTGACTTGACTAAAAATGATTTGGAAAAGATGTGAGTTGCCTTGATCCCAGCACAGTTAACTGAAACACCACCAAGAAATCCAGATTTTCTACAAAAGACCTGGGCTGTGCTCCTGAGTGACCAACTGTGTCAACCTATGAAGTCAAACTGAAAAATGCTTCAACTCTTTAACAACTTGCCTATTTATCTGTTTAGATTCCTGGGCTGAAATGATGTCCACTGTTTTGTGAAGCTGCAGCTTGTTGTACCTCCCTCCCACCAACTTCTTTGAGAAATGGTGGCAGGAGTGCTGTAATGCCTTCTGATCTGGTCTGTCATCAAGTTTACCATGGTTGCTTTCTTCCTTTCAAGTCACAGACATGAAGGATCTTATTATACATGACAACCTATCTTTCCTAAAATGGTGAACTCACCTAGTAAGTCAGTTATGTATCTTTTACCTCTAAATCTGAAAGTTAACCCCACTAGCTTGCATAAGAGCAAGTTTCTTCTATTCTCTTTTTTTTTTTTACCACTGTTACAATCTGCTTTCAGATTCAGGAAGAGTACAACATTTCAAATCACATATGGAAGTTTTCCTTTGCAATCATCAGGGCCAGTTAATTAACTTCTAAAGCCATAGAAAATAAATGTAGTCTTTAAAAATTAATACTTATATGTAGTATATATAAAAAAAAAAAAAAAAAAAAAGTCTCAAAACTGCTGGGATGATCCAGTCCATTCGTGATCCACTCAAGTTTTAATAGGAGATTTGATAATTTCAGCATATTAGAACTTGCTTGAAGTGAATGTATGAAGGTGGATGTATCAAGGAATTTTTTGAAGGGTGATGATCAAGGAAGTTATGCTGTGTATATTTATTCAATTAATTTGAAAAGAATGAAAATGCTAAAGCACTCTATTATTATGTGTATAGAAACTTAGGCTAGAATTTAATTACTATCATTGTGTTGATAACCCAGGTGCTCAGAAAATCCTGCTTAATTAACAATCTGGTTTTAGTTTGCAAGTGGAAATTCAAGTAGAAATGATTCACAAAGACATGAGGAAGAGCTGGTTTGCCATTTTCCACTAATAGGTATTAATAAGATCATCTGAATTTTGAAAAACATTTGAACTTTATAGAGTGTTTAATTTCCATTCTGTGAACAGGTGCTAAGATTTATCAAAAGTCATTATGTGATCATTTCAGAAACCCTCCTCAATGGAAACACAAGCTATGAAGATGTCAAACAGTTTTTCTTGCATAACTGAAGTAGGCAAAGTGAGCAGAAAAAGGATCTACACTTACCTAACTTTCAGGAATTAAAAAAAACTAAAGGAGGTAGGATACAATGAGAACTAGATGCTAAAAATCAAGGTATTTAAAGGAATTTTATGCAATAAGCATCTAGGGATAATAAAAACAGGGAAATATTGAGAAAAATAATAAATTAGTACATATCAAAGACCGACTTCCCTCTATTCAAAGAAGATATCAATGTATATACATCACTTTTAATATATGCAGCAATCTAGGCTATGAACTGTTGCAACACCCACAGGTAACACCCAACATAAAAGATCTCCAAGCACTATATTAGAGCTAAAAAGTAAAAAGTAGCCAGGGCCATGGTTTTACAGTATGGGAAAGTGGCTTCACATCTTTTTGTACTGCATCAAAACCCTGCATTCATGTGTTATGCTATGGAATCCAAGATAAACCCCTTCTGCCAGTTCACATTTGTCCATAGGTTAATTCATGCTGCATCCATTCATTTCTTCTCCCACAGAAACCTTGGAAGCCTAAAGGTGACATAATTCATGTGCTCTGGATAACAGGAAGACAAGACATAATGTACCCATCTCTTATCAGGATCATATTTGAATGGGTAAGTGATCCAGCAGCACCCAGCCCATAAAGATGTTAGAATCATCTCTAAGGCAAAGCCAGGGGATTTTATATTAGCTGAGAAACTCTCCAGTTAACTTATTTTTCTTCCATATCTGGGTATGATTTAGTGAAAGAGAGGCCCCAGATTTTTGGCTGGTACCTGCAGAATCTGAGTGAAACAGTTATTCCCAATCTTGTAGCTGATGGTTTTCAGAGTATTTCCTGATCTCCAGAAAGAAATTTCCAAAATAAAATAAGAGATCATATCTATCTCTCTAAGGCACTCTGAACACTAGGAAGCACTGTACTTTGTGACTGGTAAGTAGAATTATTAAGTAATATGAAACATTGATTGTCAAACATCTGTTGGTAAATTCTGTGCTATATCGAATTTCCATTGACCATATGCAAAGCTGTTTCCTTACTAAATTAAAAAAAGCCACATTGTTCTGGAAGGTTCCATACCACGTCATTGTTTTTCCTATCAATATAACTTGCAGGATGTAAATAATTGCATCTTTCCTAATGACTTCTTCAGCAGCTGGTAATTTATGTGGCATGTTTCAGACAAAAGATTATTATCTAATTGTTTTTCTGCTGAGTTATAAATAACTAAGAGGACCTAAACAACTAAGCCTAGAGTGATACGGAAGTGTCAATGTTTAACAAATGCAGTGTAACTACAATACACTTTATTAGAGGTGCCAGCTCACAGTAAGCATATTAAAAGAAAGTTTAAACCTCAGTTTCTGTTGCCATAAAACATGCTACCAGAATATGGTGCAAGCATCAAGCATAAATGTAAAAAGAACCAGAAAACCCAGGAACAACAGCAACAAGAATCCCTTAAACGATGCCTGTGGAAGTTGCATACAAGATGGGATTAAGGAGAAAACTAGAGTATCTCCAGGGCAAGAGAATATTTGATACAGGATACTTGAAAATGAGATTACCAGAGAAGACCACAAATAAATGAGAACCAAAGAATACCCTCATCTGTAGATTAAGAGGTGGAGAAGAACACTTTTATCCTCTATTACTTTTATCAAGCAGCCTATTTTAAATACATGAGTGACTGAAGGCTGAAATTTCTCAGTGGGTTCAGGAAACAAGAAGTACTCAATTTTTCCTTTGCTTATTATATTATTAGTTGCCATGCATACATGATTACTTTTAATTTCTTGTATGCAATAATAAAGAATACCAGCAAGAAAATGTTTTAGAATACTTTAAATAAAAAAAAAAAAGAAAAAAAGAGGAAAAAAAAAAGAAAAAATAGAAACTGAAATATAATGTGTTAAAAAACCCACAAAAGTCTTCAAATGCTGGCAGATAAAATAATCAGATTTTGTGGAGAATTTCACTCCAAATTCCTTTAATTAGGGATACAGGATGAAAAGGGCTTTGCACTAAATTACTATAAGTGCAAGAGTAGAGTATATAGCAATTTAGCTTAGAAAAATTCTCTGAGTGCAACAGTTGACATGCAGGGTAAAAGAAAAATTCCACCCATAAAATTACAGTGTAAAAGAAACTGTTACAGTAAGTGTATAACATGCTTTTCAAATATAGATTCACAGCACAGGGAGGATATAGAGTTGGCGTGGTTTGGGTCAGAAGCCTTGTTGCTGAATTCTGACTAAGCTGGAGTCTGCCAATTGATTTGGCTCCAAGCCCAGGAAACCAAGGAATTACAGCAGTCGAGACTAGATGCTGTAAGTGAATGAATTAGAGTCTCCAGGTCAGTTTTGGATAGGAAAGACAATATTTTTGGCAACAGTCCTGGAAGGCATTTGGTGATGCACTGATGAGAACTTAGCATTAAGTTAAAGGCTAAAATTTCACATAGGCAAATGACATGTGACATCAACAAGAGGAACAGTAGACAGATTGCAGAGTACTGAAAGAAACATGTATTTTTTAATTAATCTGGGCGAAACCCTCATTGTTTTGGTTATGATACTGTTTACTTTCAGAAAAAATTTGCCTTTCACATATTTGCAGCTACAGTCCCTCCCTGTTACCCAATTCACGTACACAGAGGTAGAACAGATGCAATTGCCATTGACTGGTAAAGAAGGAAAACCTAAAAGTTGGAAATACTACCCTGGAGAAGACTGCAAGTCATGCGAGGCATGGATCGTAAAGTAAAGCAAACCACTGGTCATCAGCTGTATGTGTAAGGAAATGCCATTACAGATTTGCATAATGAAGACATAGATTTTGATAGCTATGCAAAAGGACTCATCTGCCACAAATAAATGGCATCCATGGTTTGTTTTGATTTTGGGGGAGGTTGTGTTTGGTTGTTTTCTGTTGTTTTTTCTTTTAAATAAAAACAAACAAACCAACAAAAAACCCCAAACAAAATAAAAACAACAACAAAACCAAACAAACACAAACAAACAAATAGAACAACAACAAAAAAAACCAAACAGAAACCAACCAAAAAAAAAACCAAAACCAAAACCACCCACAAAAAATCCATGTGTACCAAAAAAGGTTAATTGTGGCTGCAACTCCATCTTGCTGGGTGGCTCGTATGTTCCTTAAGACATAGTCTTAAGACATGGTATGATAAAGGAGAAAAGCAAAGAACTTCTCTATTATATCCCCAAATTCCACCTTTTCGGACAGACCAAGAGAACAGTAACTCTAGTGATTTATCTCCCAAATTGTTCTGCTGTGTGGGAAGTCAGCTTGCAAGGCTGCCATTCCTCAACTTGCCATACTGCCAACAACTACATCTGTACAAGTGATCAAAACCAGCCAGGGACCATTCTCATTCCCTGAAACCAACTGGCACAACATGCTGCTGTCCGTGCAGCAGCAAGCCTTTCCTCTCCCCAAAAGATGATTTTAGAGAAACTAATTGGCTTGCATTGTACCCTCTCTGTGTGGGAAAATGCTAGCTGGTCCAGAGCAACAGCTTTCTTACAGTTGAACATTATGGAGAAGCCTGCCCTATCTCAGCTTAATGTACTCCTGTAGACAGAGTCACTAGGGTCATCTTTTACTAGCAGCCTCAATTTTCTACTCGTGTCCTGATGCAGGGGTCTCAGTGTTGCAGAGACATTTAAAGGCTTACCAGAGCAGGAAGGATGTTTTCCTCTTCTGTCTACACTATCTCACCTAACTCAATACTAGAAAGAATGAGAAACAAGTCTAAGTGTCCTCTCTCTAAATTACACTATATTATTTCTACATTTCCCTTTGACTGGACCTACAGTGTTTGAGGTGTGCCTGAACTGATGGTTGAGCCTGCTTGCTCCTCCATCTGACTCAGACTGGTCCTAGTCCAAGTGCATGCATGGGTTATTAAAAGGCTGACTAAATGTCAGGGGTCTACACTCAAGTGATGCAGATTCTTCTACAGAGATGAAGGAGAAAAAAAAAAAAAAAAAAAAAGACAGCAGAAATTATAATTAATCTTGTAAAAACATTGAACCTCAGTAACAGCAGCTGTTGTTTTCCTTTCTTCTTTGAGCTAAGAAACCCAGTGAGAAAGAGTGAAAGAAGGAGCATTCTGAGGACACTGAAAACACTTCATTTTCAGGATTTATACTGAAACCTGCACAGTAACTTGTCTGAGGTATGCATATCAACAATTAGTAGTTCTAGAAATGGAAGAACACTTCTTGTTAAACTCTGAAATAAAGAAAATAAAATATACTGATTAAAGAGAGCCCAGTTTGCCCTGCAAGTTATTGCTAGCAAATCTGTCTACAAAATAAGCTTTGAAAATCTTTTAGGTTGTGAAATGTGGTTGAATTTACAACAAAGAAACTGACAGCTTGGTGTAACAGCAAGTGCTGGCACCGTGCCATGGGATAAATCACTTGGACTCAACAAGACCACTTTACCTCCATGTCATTTCTCAACAAACAGGAACCTGACATCAGGCCAGCACAAAACAGTAGGCAAGTACAAATGTACAGTACCTGTTCTTTTAATGCCACCATCTTATATTACAGTACAGACTTTATGGACCATGTGTTGACATCCAGAAACAAACCCAAAAAAAAAACCCAACCCACGCAACCTCCCTCTCCAACTCAAAGCAAGATTAAGTGAATTCTACTTTCTTCATCAGCTTGACGAGATTATAAGACATTCTCAATGCACTGCATTTAATTAGCTGTTCTCATTGTTTTTTATGGTTGGTTGGTTTTTTGGTTTTTTTTTTTTCAGCTCTCATATTTAAAAATAGCAGAAGTAGGAACAACTATTTCTGTAAGCCTGTCCAAAATAAGAACCCCGAGAGAGGTACATCATAATTGTAACTCAGCTCTGGTTCAGGTCCCATTAAGTGAAGGGACTATTTCTAAGTAAAAATTGTTCAAGGATCTTGCAGATTAGAATGTTCTTAGGAGATCAAGAGGGCTATATTTGTTTTGGGCATAATATGGTTTCTTTTGCTGAAGAAGTTGGACAAGGAGGCTTCAACAGCCATAGCCTCTTCTGAAAATCAAAAAAACAAAACAAAAAAAACACAAACAAACAAACAAAAAACCAACAAAAAACCCCAAAAAACAAAACAAAACAAAACAACACAACAAACAAACAAACAAACAAAAAAACCTCACACATCTTATGTGGGATCTTTTACTTCTACATTTGTTGCCATACTTTACGTTGCCCTACCTGTCATGATTTTCCCCTTTTCTTGTTTACTGCCTCCAGTCACATCTTACTTCTGTATTTTTGTTCCTTCATTCTATGTGTGTCCATCTTTCCCTCCCATATAGTCTATCCCTTTCCAAAACTCTTTTCCTGCCCCTATAAAATCTCTTGTCATCAACACAAACTACACCATTTAGGGCAAATCTAATGATTTGACATGAAGCAAGATTTGTGCTTACTGAAGGGAGTAAGCATTTGAACCAGTCATAGCTACGTAGGGTCATTCATATTTACAAGGTTTATTCCTTTACTTATAAGCAGTTGAACAGTTATAGATGTGCAAGCCACATGATGTATGTGCATAGCCAACTCAGAAAACCTTTTGGGTAAAACCTCCATCTTTCCTGCCTTACTCTCATCCCTTATGGTCATTTTTATACAACATTTACAGTTCAGTTCTGTGAAGCATAAGGCACTCACCTCCATTCCTACTCAATAAGGCATCTCAAACCCAAGCACAGATTTCCATGTGATTCAAGTACATGCTTCTTTGCTTTAAACCTTTCTTCATCATCTAGGAGATCCTGCAGGATCCAGGCAAGTGGCATGAGTTGTCAAAATGGGGCTTAGACTGAGATCTCTTGGGAGGCAGTGCTTTTATTTTGCTATAAAATACCATGCATATTTAATGGCCTCCATTAAAAAACTTAAAAAAAAAAAAATCTTAAAAGTAACAGGAAAAGAATTTCTTTTGAAATTCTGTCCATGCTTAAATCAATATAAATTCCTATTGACTTTAGGTAGAGTGAAGGCTACAGACAATGGAAGGAATGAAGACATTCAAAGAAAACGAAACACAAAGGAATAAGCTATCTGAAGCACTACAGGCTGCAACCACAAAGGGTTATACTGCCAGAAAGTGGGGAGGAATTATAAGTATGCAAGTTAAAATAGAAATGGTGTCTTTCATCTCTATTCTCTGCCACAGCCTCAGCATCCTGGATAGAAATGCTTTTGAGAACATGTGTACATGAAATGGAAAATAGGAGGACAAGTGAAAAAGAATAGAGATACCCAGCTGAGCTTTACTGGACAAATTATCAGTACAGAAGCAAGCAAAGAACACACTGACTAAATGAGATAATCAAAAGGTTCTGGAAGGATTGTGGAGGGTTTTTTTTTTTATTTTTTTTTTATTTATTTTTTTTTAGCCATACATCAAGGTAGAAAGTATATAGTAGCAACTAATGACATGAATGATTAATGTTTTTATTTGTATTATAATGGCATTCTATGACACCAACTGAGCTCTGGGCTGCACTGTAAAAACACATTATATGACTCAATCTCTTTCACAAAGAGCTTAATGATGACCTAAAAATTGCACATAAAGTAAGCTCATATTTTTGAATTAGTCACTGGCAAATGAAAGAAAGACTGTAAGACTGGGCAATTAAAGAGCAAGAAAATCCTTTTAAAAGTTGCTATTAAAGCAGAGCAACTGACAGAGTACTCGGAAAGCATGAATGTATATAAAAAGTCTGACTGCTAAGAATTTTAACCAGCATGTTTTCAATATCTGTAATGAAACTGGCTTCATTTTTAGTAGTAAGAGAATATGCTAAAAGGTGGAAGGATTATTGGGGAAAAATAACTGCAGTATGGAATTCAAAGCAAATAAGATAAAATGGTGATTTTCGTAATCACCTTCATATCAACATAAATTTTACCTTTTCTAAAATAAGAGCTCAAAAAGGATTTTTAACATTTTCTCTTCCTTTTTTTTTTTTATATTAAAAACTCAGATTCTATCTGTGAAGGCACTGATAATGTTAAAACAGATTAAATCATATCCAGAGAGATCAGAGAATGAAAATGAACAAACCCAAAGAGAGGAGAATTTTATTCATCTGTTGAGAATGCATTTCCCTTCAGAATTCTTTAACTTCAATTTATTTTGGGGTCATGGGGGAGAAATGTATATCAGATACCTACCATCTATTTGGAAAAAAGGTCAGAGCACTCTAATACACCACTAAAGTCCTTCAGCATGAAGGGAGAGAAGACTCGAGGTGACAATCCTGATCTTCCCAAAGAGGGGGACACAACACACAGTCTTCTACCCAAGCCTTTGCTTCTTCTTAACAAACAGCCCTACTGAATCAGCTCAAAGGTGTATCCAGCCTCATATACTGTGTCACAAATAAAAGGGCTAAGGATGCTTAGCAAAAAGTTAAGTAGGTAAACTGCATAACGTCACAATTTCAAATACCTTTGGTTTCAGAACTTCTTAAAAGATTAGTATCAATTTGGGTTTACTTTCAGGTACACTTTTACTAGCAGTGCAAGAGCATAGGGAAGCCAACAAGCTTACTGGCAGCAGAAAAAGTGGCAGGCACCCTGTATACTGAGCTCTGGAGTGAAAATTAATTTCTCTTGATAGCAAGATGGGAAAAATATCTACACAATTCCTGGAACTGGACTATGCAGTTTGGATCTTGGGATCATTTTTGAAAAATCAAAACAGACAATAGCAAGTAGAGTCAGTATAAAATTCTGACTGATGGTGCTGTGTGCTTGCTTTAGATGGTGCCTTATATTCCAGTTGCTCCAGATGCCCTGCTGCTTCTCTTCTCACCCGTACGAGTGTAGTGCTGCAGTGTGCCTGCACAGAGCACCACAGCGTATCGCTCTGATCACACAGCTCCTTGCAAAGCTGGGATACATTTTCCACCACCATGGCTTTTGTAGCAAATGTACACCAGTGACATAACGAAAATGGCAGTGCTTTTTCAGACCCTCTCAGAAGTCCGCTTATTGTCCAGGCAAAGCAGGGACTCCCTCAGATTTTGTCTCTTTCCTTTGAAAGAATTAATAATGTCACTTTTATTCACAGATGTGAATTCTTGTATTTTAAAACTCCCCAAGTCACCAAAATGTACAAGGTTTTTGTCCCTCATCACAATTAGAACTGTACCAAGAAAGAGATCCTAACATTTTCCTTCTAGTTAGTGGAAAAAATCTACTTTACAATTTACAAACTACCCCAGCAATACGACAGAGGATTGCATCCTGTGACTTATAAATTGCATTAAACTTTGTAACAGTTTTACTGCTTATTATGATGGCACAATATTTAGTAGCTGAAATGGAAAAGAAAAATGCCAGTATGTAGCTTGTCCACAAGGTCCCCTGGAAATGTTGGGATGGCCTGCTGGTGAATATTGGCCCTGAATACAGAGTGCTGGGCATTGCTGCACTGGGTTGGCACTGAATTGCCTAATGCCAACAGTAGGGTTTGCACTGAGCCATTGTGAAGGAAATTTGGGGTGGTAACTTTTAAACATGCCTGAGTGGTTTAGGGGGTCTGTGTTCTGTTTTCAAAAATAGCCTACTGAGAGTCAAAGAGCTAAATAATTCTTGCCAAGGTAGGGTGAGAACCTGCTGCTCATCCCTTCTCCCTGATGCCAGATAATGAACAAAGGGATCCCAGTGTTCCAGGGTTGCCAGAAGCTGGCTTCCCTTTCCTACAACCTCATATCCACCATGAGATAAGGACACATCTGTGATTAGCTGACTCTCTAGCTTTATTCTCCAGCTTGCCCTGTAAGATCAACCATGTGTCTATCCACAGACATGCATTTTGACACTGAGGCCTTTTGCAGAAGTTCTAAGACGCTGGTGATTATCTGTAATCAACTGTGGTTGGTTAAAAACTCAGGTATCCTACAAAGTACAGGGGAAGGGCTTCATGCTTGGGAATACATACAAGGCCACTGTCTTAACTATCTTCTGGACTCTGCATATGCATCTCCTGGATGATGATGTGCAGATGATAGATGCAGCTATTCTCTCTGTTCAGTGCAGTGTTAAAGGAGGTACTAAGACAAATCCCTCCAGCAGGCACCATTCTGGATCAGGTATCAATATATCTAGCCTATCAGGTATCTATCTATCTGACCTAACAGCCATCTGTGAAACACCCTAAGGATGGTAAATACTACCTTTCAGAGCACCAGACCTCACAGTTTAGAGCATCCTTGGAAGGAAGGAGGCTTAAGTTCAGTTTCTTCACTGGAATTCAGGGTATTTCTTTCCAAATATATCTTTCCAAAAGATCATCCTGATTACTAGGCACTGAAATTCCCTGAAGGTTAAGGAGAAAATGAAAGTGAAGGCCACCATGTGACAAGGAAGTAATCTGGACAGAGAGCTTCATGATAAAAAACATCCTCCCACTGTTCCCCCACAGGCATGCGAGAGACTGTTTCATAGACCCTGATGTGTACCTGGTGTCTAAGACCCTTGAAGAGTTATCCATTAGTAAAATTGACAACAATGACCAAATAAGCAAGTGTCATGAGCAACTCAGTAGCCAGATGCCAGGCACTTTTGCTTAATACACTGTGTATCTACACACTTGCATACTGGGACACTTTCACCCTGTTATGTTTCTGACTCTTGAGATATCAAAATAATTTTTGAACATGTGATTCTGAATCTTCACTCACCTTCCTTTAAAAAATTGTTGTCAAGAGAGACTGCAACAAATAATCTGAAACCTCAGTAAGAAGTAGGGGAAGTCTACAGCACACAGAGGGGAAAGTCAGAGGAGAAAATTGCAGCTTTGGTGTAGTCTAAAGCACACACCAATGTGGATGTCTCTAGGGTTTCCATTTTCTTAAACATGAGGATCAACATCTATAAGCCTTAGGCTGAAAAGGTGCTTTGGAAGGAAATGAGAAGGAGATGCATGGAAAGTCAGAGAGCAGTGTCACATGTGGGAGCAAAGTGGAAGAACTTTGAAATCAAACCACAAACAACTATCCAAAATCTTAGGAAAAAAATCTGTATTTTAAGCACCGATTCAAATTTAGAAAACAAAAGTGATTTATTAAGAAGAAGGAAGAGGACATTTTTCTCTCTTTATCCCTTAAATAACTGAAGAAGCACCATAACAAGGCTAAGACTCCCTGCAGAACTTAAATCAGGGGCTGTAAATTGGTGGTGTGACAGCAGTAATACACTTTATTTCACAGATTATCCTGGCACAAGTATCTTGGTAAGGTAATTAATTCACGTGCTGAACACCTGACCCAATTTTTTAGGGGTAATCCACTTGGTAATCTTCTAAATACCTCCAGGAAGAATTTTGTAGCAGGGATTTCAATACCTGTACTTCTTTAGTAGATGGGCCATAAGCTGAAATGTTCTGGCCACACTAATCCTCATTAATAAGAAAGCATTTTATACTGAGACACACATAGACAGTGTGTGTGTTCCAGGTGAGTGCACTTGAAGCCCATTTTTCTAACGTATTTCTTCTTCACTCCTTCTAACATTCAGTGCTACAATGCTGGCATTTTTATCTAATTCCATGTTCTTCCCTTACACTACGTCCTTCTGTATCAAGCCTGCACACAGTAAGTGGGACTAATCTGCTCTGAATAAGGCATGTAAATATTTGGACATCTGGTTCTGAGCTAGGCCCCCTGCGAATCCTCTATGGAGAGCAGAGAAAAAATGGCATATCCAAGGGATGATTCATCTCACTGGAAGAGCACCATGAGTTTGGTCTGATGACTCATTTGCTGGAGATGCTTATTTTTTTCTCTGCCGACTGCAAAGAAAGCCCAGAAAGTCAGCTCAGCATTGGACATCTGACCTAGTTCATGACAGAGGAATGCCACATGGTATTTTAAAAATACTGTAATATTTATGTCAAATGGCCACACAGCTGCAGCATTACACTAGACTTTTGGATCCTTACTGCAGAACAGCAGAAGTGGGGTTTTTGCCACTCTGTGGAATTTAACAGACAACACAACAACTGTTTTGGACACCTAGTAGTTTCAAATTCTTTTTCATAAATCAAGTGACATATTGTAACTGATTATACAGGGCTGTGGGGAAACAATAGAAGAGGACACATGGAAAAACATTCCTCGATCAATTCAAATACAGGGGATATCTTGAGAGGGGAAGCTCATTTCACAGTCTCCATGTTTAGCAGTCTTAGGCATATACACATATGAAGCAAAACCATCATCCATCTGTTCATAGCAAGTTTGCAGAGAATTTTAATAAGACACATTAATGCTAATAATGGCCAATGTTTATGATGTTTATAAAATAACCAATGTGGAGCATCTGGAAAGCTCATAAAATTTGTTCTTCTAAAATCTGCGGTGTAACACCTTTCCCTGAGCTTTCTTTTTTTGCTGACCTAGTCCTCCTAGGCCTGATCTATCAGAAACTCTCTTCTTCCAGGCATTGCTGTGACCGTGGCACTACGAAACTCACATTTTGAAGCCAGACCTATTTCTGGTTTTGTAAGTTCAGCATTCAGCACATTACAGCAACAAACCAGATAGCCAAAGATGCAAGTTTCCACCTGAAACTACAGGGATCTCTATTTCCAAGTGACAGATGTTCTACAACAGTCGGTGACAAATGGGCTAATTTAGACTGATTTAACTAAAGTTCAGCCTGCTGACAACAGTTGTGGGTTTTTTTTTTTTTTTTAATGCAGATGAAGAAGTCATTTCCCAATGCTAAGGCTGGCTGTTACACACAAAACTAGAAGCCCTGGTGTGAACTGAGCAGCACAGCCATGTGTGGTGCCTGTATCTCTGCTCCTCACACTGCCTTTTAGATGCTGAGATGGAAGATAACATTGCCTAAGAAATTAGCAAGGGAATTAGCTGGTCTTTAAAATTTACTCACTGAACATATGTCCTCAAAAATCAAATGCCTTTGGCCCAGAATCCTTCTTCCTACGTTCAGGCAGCTAAGCTCTTAAATTAGAAGGACATGTGCCTTGGAGTGAATTGGTCTTCTGAGATGCTGAGCTTTCCATTGCATATACAAGAAACTTCCAGAAGGCTCTCCTAAACCAGGCAAATCCACTCAAGCTTCTTCCTTCAGCCCTAATTTCTGAAGGATGGCCACTGAGGGACCAGAAAAATATTGGAGAAAAGCCTTTAGAGCTTATTTTTTTATGTAAGCTAGAGGTGTGATTCAGAAATTAGAATGTAACAACTTCCCTGTCCTCCATCTGGTAAAGTGTGAATTTTATTTGTTTTAACTTGTATATGAGAGCTGGCTTCTGGCTCCACCCTTCTGAGTACCATAAAGCCTCTTGCTTGAGCAGGCATGAGTAGACATGTTAAAAACCAGGAACAATTAAATTAGTTTTCTTTCTCCTCTCATCGTTCTTTTTTCTCTCCTCTCCTCTCCTCTCCTCTCCTCTCCTCTCCTCTCCTCTCCTCTCCTCTCCTCTCCTCTCCTCTCC
>JANHGN010002809.1:71073-88231 GCA_024605025.1 Megaceryle maxima
CATCAACTAATTTTTCCTCACAATTTTCATCATCACCTGTCAGCATAGTAGATGAGTTGAAAAGTCAACCCAAAGGTGGAGAATCTACAACTCTTTAGAAGTCTCTCAAAATATCTAATTTTTCAACTTGATACTCCCAAAGTTCACCAGTGCAAAAGCCTAGCTAAACAAAAAACAACTACTAAAAAAGGATCTGTTATGGTCTGAATGTAGAGTCCTTCTTCCCCTGATCTTGTTGAAATCATGTACAGTTTAGAGCTTTCCTCCAGCCTGCCAAAGGAATTGGAAGCAGAGGAAATGCTGAATTTTGTAAAAGTCACCACAACAGATGAATGAGAAAATTATGCTACATAAATTCCTGTGCCACAAAGACGGTGGTGTCATAACTGCAGTGATGCTAGATCTCAAATTTTGAGGCTTTAAAATTGCAAACACTATTTCCCAGTTCCCCACTGGAAATGATCTGGTGACAAATACAAACCACCTACAAATGAATAGAGCTCTTCATTCGTTAAAGTAATTTCAGAAGTGCAGGTGGATTTATCAGATATTTACGAGAACCCTTTCAGAAGAAATAATGCAACCTGTTGTGCCTGATCTTTAGTGTTGTTCTACATATTCATAATCTGGTGAATGTATCCATACGCTAAAGCCATCAGATTGTAAAGGCTTTAAGGCAGAGGCTACACAGCAGTACAACAGGGCTCGCTCTGAACTAAAACCCTTGACTGCTGTCAGGGGACAAACAAATCATGCCAAAGCACAAAAGGATCTTTTCATGACCATACTGTAGAAGAACATATGCTGGATACCTATCTTTTTTTCAAATTTTATTTCTAAGGCTGAAAGATACTTGCAGAGCAAGTTCTCTAACTTTTAAAATGCCAATTCAAAGAAAGTGTGAGAAAACACTACATAGAAAGCTCCAAACAGAGACTTTAAATGCAGATAAAATTCATCATTCTGCACAGGACCAGATGTAACTTCTCCATGCCAACCTCAGTAGCCTCAACAGCAGAGGAAGCCCAGCAGAGCCTTCTCAAATGTCAGAATGTTGCAGATATGTACTCTTGTTCAGTGCTGGCACGCAGGAGGGTCTTCAGAAACACACACTACTACAACTCCAATAACTCCAGAGGCAGGAAACTCCAAATGGCAGTTCAAAATGGCAGGCAAAATGGTATTTGGTGCTTTTGAACAGCAATCCAAGAGAACCTACCCTTCAGTTTCATGGTTTGCCTCTGCTTTGAAGAGCTTCAGTACCTCACCATGACACTTAACTCAGTTTTGAACTCTCTCCAGGGACAGCAAAGTTAAGACATGTGTAGTAGATTAGGAGCATCTTTACAAAAATGCATATCTGGGCATATTCTGGTTTACTGCTGGAAAAACATCCTGCTGAATAAATACAAGGGACTGTCTGTACTACAGCATACATGAAATAATAGCTTTAAAGACATTAGATATCTGTATATGCACTGATCCTTCCAAAAAAAAAACCAATCCAGATGCCTTTGGATTTGATATTTTCCTTTCAAACATCTTGTGGAGTTTACCTAAGTAGGCTGTCAGTGAGGA
This sequence comes from Megaceryle maxima, assembly GCA_024605025.1. NCBI lineage: Eukaryota > Metazoa > Chordata > Aves > Coraciiformes > Cerylidae > Megaceryle > Megaceryle maxima. Next base: position 72,652 of record JANHGN010002809.1, read on the forward strand.
AGAGGTATGACTTTCATTTTTCAGCAAGGACCCTAAACACAGACAAAAAACTTGAGCTAAGTGTTTCAGAGGTCCTTCAAAGCCAGAAGGCATCAAAAACTTCCAAGGAACCTACCAAATCTGGTCTATAAGTTTCACAAGCTTGGGATGAAGTAGAACTGAATATTGCAAGGGAGACAAATAAAAGGATTGTTTTTTATTTTAAATCTCCCCTTATTTTGCTCTGCTTTCTCATGCTCAAAGGAGTAAATACTACTTTTTCCTCACAAGGCTGTTTGTGGTTGTATAGGTAGCTCAAGTCACAAGGTGTTGAAGGGAAGAGTTACAGATACGCCATATTCTATGAGACATAATAGATGAAGAGTGTGAGTGACCTTTCAGAGCCGAGCTCTGAACTAATGAGGGGGCAATTATGTGGTTTTATCCACAGAGGTGTAGGCACGAAGGGGTCAGCCAAAAGGGGTCAGCAGTGCAGCTACCCTGATAATGGTGACAAATGTTAACCCTCCCCCAGTTCGAGTTGCCAGCTGCATTCCTCAAACACTGATTGCTCTGTGCCAAAATGGCATTATCAGCAATGTGAAAGGACATTGCCAAGGTGCCAGGTCTCGTGAACCTAAAATTAGATCTCCCAGCTGGGCTGTACTTTCCAGGAAGACACAAGCTCTCTTCTTCTCACCCCATCTTTCTCCTGTGTTGGCAAGAGTTCACTGGGCATGGACAGAATGAGAAACAAAACACTGCAGGGTGAAAGACTCTTTTGGATCTCAAAGCTACAGTTAATTTGAATAAAGAACTAATGAAAAAGACTGTGCTTCTACAGGTTGCATGTGTACCAGCACAGCTGGGTTTTACTTAAGTGGCCCTCATTTTTCAAGTAAAGGGGGATAATGGAAATCAACCACAAACCAATGCAGAACAGTGTAAACTGCAGTTAAAAACCCAGTATCCTGTGTAGCACTGGACTAAACAGTTCCCTTCAGGTAGCCCGTTTAAATGCTTCCAAATTAAACAGCTTTTTGACATTGCTCATGAACCACACTGAAATAATCTGACTGCTTGTTTATTTCTTACAAGTAAAGGCAGTCAGCCAGCCAGGTGGTTTCTACCAGCACAGAAAATTAGAGTAACCTGCATCAGAAGGGACCTTGGATGTCACCTACTCCAGTCCAGATTCAAAGTCAGATGGGTTGCTCAGGGCTTGGCATCTTTCCCTTAAAAAAAACAGCAAACAGCTTTGGCATGGCTGCCTGCACTCCTAATCAGGTTTTGCAGACACTACAGGCCCTACAGCCTAGCCAGTGAAGAACAGAGTCCTCGATGTGTTGATAGCCAGCTAGATGCTGTGTAGCAAGGGGTGCAAAACTGGCAGGTCCTATTTTGTTTATAGGATCCTCAGTCACCCATCTGGGTTGGCAAATTTGAGCTGTGGGGCAGCTGTGAGGCTTGCTTTTTACCAATACCATTTTTTCTTATTGATGTCAAAGGGTATTTGAATGTAAGAGAGAACCACTTGCTGTTGCCTCCCCTTCATGCATGGGCAATAACTTGCCCTCGTAGATGCCCTTCCCCATGTCTTTGCTTGGGACTGCAGCTAACGCTAACTGTGTGTCTAGCTTGTCACTTTTCATTTCAATTTCACACACAGTGGCAGAGGAAAAGACTTTGGGAACTTGCCAAGATCCTCACTTTAAAGGAGCAGCAATAGAAAAAATTAATGTGGGTGCTAAATAAAAATCAAACGCAGTATTTCCATATCACAGGTCTAGTCAAAACTCTGTGGCTTGACTTACCTTTGAGTGGTGCTATATGGGGACAGGCCAATAGCTGCTTTCTAGCTGGGGATCTAGATCAGAGTGTTGACGATGATCAGCGAGAACATAAAATAAAACCAGTACACAGTACTAAATGGAAACCCACGGGGGAAAATAACAGTACACTAAAAAATGCATACATAGGCTTTTGAGGTATAAACAGGTCTGTCTCAAGCTACCTGTTTGTCCCATATTTTCAAATCAAGGGCCATCAATATTTGCAGGAGTTACTCAATTGTCAGCCACAAGAGTAAAGTGCATACTCTTTGGAGAAAGAGCTTTCTCATGGGTTGGTATATTGGGTTGGTATATTGATTTTAGAAAGTCTTTTCCTCATGAGATCAAAATTTAACTTTCAGGGCTAAATGAAAACCACCCTGTGTCAAGCCAACTTTTTTATCATAGTCTTCTACCCATCTCCCAGTCTGCTTTTCATATGTGTTTACTTGGGAATTGAAAGAAAAAAAAATCAGTAATTAAACTACTTGATGGATTTTGTAATCACTTGCACTATTCTGATGATAAGCACAGGATAAACACAGAGTTTGATGAGATTAGATGGGGTAGACAGATAAAACTGATTAGGTAGACAAAATTATCATTATATTACAGATATCAAAGGCATGACTTTCCTGTAATATAACATGCATATTATATTAGCCACAAATTCCATTCGTACTTCTCTTTTGTCTCTTGCCACTGTTTTGTTTACCATATGCAGTAATAGCAGCTCCTTCTGAATATGGTGTGCCCCTCCTCTGCTTTGTTACTTGTGGAGATGGGGCCCCTAGACAGAAGCTGGAAGCTGGAAAATGTGCTACTGCTTCTTACTACTGTGATAGCTGTAATCTGTCCAAGGAGCTACACCATTATGGAAGTAATGTGAATAAACAAATAAACAGGAAGGATGGAAACTGTGAAGATAAGATGAGGAGGGAAGAAGAAATTAAGAAAAAAAATCTTAAAAAAAAAATGGGTGGAATAAAGATCTGGAAGAAATGGGAAAACACAGCAATATTTCAAAGAAATCTTTATATAGATCTCATAAAACTCACCATTTTCTGTAGCATTTCTAACAGATGTTTAAAGAAAGCAGCCAAGTTAGAAAAAACCCCAACTACAAACCCAAACACAAAAAACTTTGTGAAATAAAGGTGTTAGGATTTTCCTGAGCACATATTTCAAAACTTCAGGTGTTTTCTTTCACTTTAAGATGTAGTTGATGGTGATTTGAGACACCACTTCTTTCTAAGCTGTCTGAGTTTCCTATGGACACTTACAGGACATTAAATTTATATCCTTACTGATAAACAGAAGATGATTAGGGTGGGAGCTCAAACAAGGTATCCCTAATCATTAGCTGCCTCCCAGGCACCGTTTTGGAGGGTCCCAGCAAGTCCATTCAGGGTGACCGCACACAAGGTGTGTTGCTGTAAGCCAGTCTGTGCCAGCTCATCTTGGCCAAGGAGAAGTCCCTGGCTCTTGTTTATTTATGAATACATTGCATGTGGGGTTAAAGTGTTACACTACACTTGTGGGGCAAGACAATGCTTGTGGGTCTCCCCAGGACCCAGAAAGAGAGACAAGTGAGCCTGTGGAGACAAATACATGCAGGGGATTGGATCCAGATCAGCAAGGTGAAGAAGGGCTCAGTTAGGAAGCCAATCCTCACAGGAAGGAGCCTGTAACCTTAAGAGGGCACTGACAGTCAGTGAAGCCTGATACCTTGTCAAGGGTTAGGGCTGGGCTGGCCACTAAATAAAGAGATTCAGAAGAATCATCAATAAAAGCAGAATTTGTTTTTGTCCTTTTTCTTCTCTCTCTCTCTCTTTTTTATTTTCTTTTTCCCTATGAGTTAGAGGTGGTTTTGTTTTTTTTTTTATGTCTGTTCCTTTGTTGGAAAATAAAAGAGATTCTGAAAATTTACACTCAAATTTCTATGACACTCCTTCTCCTGGAAGGCAATAGATGCAGCCTACAGATGGGGCTCAGAATCTAACCCATGCAGTAACTGAATACACACATACAAGCATAAAAGCAGACTTTACTCAGACTGCACTGCAAATCTGTGAAAATATGCCAATGTAATTGCCAGCCTATCAGAGAAACTGGAACTGGAAAACAGCAGCATTTCTGCCTAGTCCCCTCCTCTCTTTCCATAACCTGTGATCAAAACTATATAAACCTGTGTAAATAGAAAATAAGATTGTTCTGTAGTGAATTTTCAGGATCTGTTGCATTGTTGCGGGATGGCAGCAAATTGCTCCCGGGTAAGCAACACACAAAACCATGCACACAGCTTGGCAGACACAGAGACACATAGAATTGCCCCTTGCCACTCCAAGCTACAGCCACTGAGCTCAAGAAAGACTCACTGAGATAAAAGCTAAGAAAAAAAGCAAACATTAGCATCACAAAACACAAATGAGAAGCAAGGAAAATCCATTAAAGAATGTGAAGTACCAGAAAGGTAAATGGCTTTATCAACCATGAACTCCTCTGCAAAGCGAATGTGACAAAAATTCTTCTTGCTTTTCCGAATTGCTGTTATATCTCCACACTGCTCAAAGACTTCCTGAATAATTTCCTCCGTTGCGTTTTCTGGTAATCCTCCAACAAACACCGTTTTACACCCAGGAGGTCTCTCTCTTGTTGAAGGTGGTGGAAGATCTAAGTCAAAACAGAAATCACACTGGAATACAAAATTTGTCTTTTGATCCATCTGCTCTTTTCATTCTCCTAATCAGTTCTGGGCAGCAACAGTTACTTGACATAGCATGGAGGTGGGAGGGAGAAGCAAAGTATTTGAATATTGCAGAGATTGTCCAAAATTGATTACTTGAATCTAAACCTCTTCATGTTTGAGGTGGTGTTTCAGAGATTAATTCCTTTCACTGTGGGTTGTTCTCCAAGACAGACAGTAAGGTCTATAAGGATCTTTCTTTTCCCTGCACAGTCACACAAAAAATACAAAATATTCTTTTTCAAAGTAGGGGAGTTTCTGCAACTGATTTGACCCTGAGCACAAATCTCAAGCACTGGTGCAGTACATTGAAAGCCTGAACTTCCCCATGTCTGGCTCATACTCATCACTCACCACACTCACCAAGTGTGTGGGCCCTCTGCAAGCAAGTCCATGCTATTTACACCCTGGGCACTTGGGCTAGACACCTTTCCCTGGTCTTAGCATAATTTCATTTCTGTTTCAGAGTACAGAAGCACAGCAAACAGAAAAACAAAGTGGGAAACACGATGAAGTGACAGCATGATGAAAATGCTCTTCTGGTTATCTGTTTTGTCTTGTTGCCAGATAATGAAGTGAACGCCAGCACACAGGAAGGATAACCTCACTGTTTACAAGTGCTCATGAGGTGGAGTGGCTAGAAATGTTATTTTTATGTATATATATATAGAATATATACACACTTAAATCACAAAGCTATTAAATTTTTTGAAGGCTGTATAAAAACTATATTCCATCATACCACTTCACCTTGTTTATATGTAGATTACTAGAGCATTCCTCTACAAGTAGGAAGGAATCTGATTTATATGGCTTAGTTTTTTGTCCATTTAACACAGTAAATGGGGTTACAACCTTAAAATATACACATACATACATATTCACACACTCAGCCACTTTGATTAAACCATGACCTGGGTACACTGCAAATCCAGAGCATCAGACTATTTGCTTATTTTTCTCTTTTGTCTTTAGAGTGATAGTGAAAGCTGCTGGTTTGATGGCTCTGAAACTTAACTCCTGGGGCTAACATAGGCAAAACCAGGCTTTGTGCCTGAAGTGGTGGCTTAAGTGGAAAGAGTTTTCCATTTGCATGTAGTCCCAGAAAGAGCAGAAGGAAGCCTGGTCCCTGCTTTCAAAGAGAAGGAACTCATCTACCATGTTGCTCCCCTCCAAAATGGCAAGAGAGGGAGGAACTGGAGCTAGTCAGTGTTTGGGTGCAAGCTGCTGTGTTCAGGGACACAAGCCCAGCTTGGTCCCAACTAACTGTGGTCACCTGAAGAGGAGTGTGGAGATGATCACCACTGTACAATCATTTCATTTTGTGACACTCTGATCTGCAGGAAAGACATATTTCTACTATGAGAAGCGTAGATCTTCACGCTCTCTTAGCCTTTTTAAAGTAATTATTCTTGGGTTTTTTGTACACACTACATACGTTTTTTTTACATGACCTTTCAGAGCTTAATACGTATTCTCTGATACCATATCACACTTTACACACAGAGTAGACCTTAGAAGGAAACACCATACTTGCCTACACTCTATTTAAAAAATGTGGGTTTTATTAGATAAAAAATACTTCACACAATATATCTATGAAAATATCATTCTTTCATCAGATCCACTTACTTGGGTTTGGAGGGAAGAGTGTGCAGCTTTTGCAGTGAATTATTTCTTTGACTACAGGCACATCTGTTGGTGGTGGTGGCGGCACTAAACCCATGCCTGGTATCATTGGGTTAATCGGAGTGATTCCAGTCATCATGCTAAGGCTTGGATCAAAGCCTGGTACACAGATTGAATCTGTAAACATATAACATAAAATCATAGCTTATGAATCTTGAAACTACTTGTTGCTATTTTCTTGCACAGACAGTTTTGCTTTAGGCTTTTCTTTTTTCTTCCCCAAGCATCACTTTTAAAAAAAGGAAAAGGAAAAATGGAAAAGGGAAAAGGCAGAGCAACAGGAGGAGAGAGGGAGAGGGAGGTATATTTTCAGTCAAAAAAAACCCCACTATTCATAAAGAAGGCAATGTTACATAATTTAAAACATTAATATGACTGAGTAAAACACAGCACATTGAAGTGTAAAACCATGCACCGTGAATATCTGTTATTATCTGGAATGCAATTTTCTGTTTCATAATGCTATTGTGGTGTTTACACCGCCTTCTGACCAGAGCGTACCAAGAATATAATTTAACATCAATATGCCCTCTCCATCTAATTGTCAGACAGATTTATCACAACATAGCCTTCTCACATAAGTGACCTTGATTTACGAACGTACAGAGAAAGATCCATTTCTGGTTGTTTTGCAGAAGCATAGTTAGCCAAGACTTCTAACCATTTTACCCTGGAATATAAAGTTCCAGCTGCATAAAATGGGATCTTTTTGAACCTTGGATTTATTTCTTTCTTGTATTTTTATTTAATTGGATTAGTAGATTCTCTTCAACCCATGTATTCTTAAAATATACCACAGCCCATAAAGTAAAATGCATATTTGGCAAATGTTACTCTTTCTCCTTCCCGATCTCTTTGCCAAGACTTCCATACATATTATTTAAGGCTGAAAGATTTACTGGGGAGCACCAGTGCTGTAACACCAAGATTTGTAATAAGCAGATGTTTCAGATGAACTGGGAGCCAGCTTCTGAAATTTGCTTTCGTTAAAAAGGAGGCTTTGGGTTTCTTGAGGCATAATGAATAAAATATTTTCAGAGACCGATCTCTTTGTTGGCATAACACTGCTGCTATTTGGCATCATCAATTATTTAAAAGAAGACAGTTACTTTGGTGTTCTACAGGTTTTCTGCTGAGTTCTCTGGCTAGCAACTGGAAATGTAATGATACATGTAAACATGGGATTTGGTAGCTTAGAAGCTTGTTTATTTTGAAGAAGCAAAGAGGAAAACAAGTCCTTCTCTAGGATTTTCTATCTATCTATCTATCTATCTATCTATCTATCTATCTATCTATCTATTTTTTAGGAAATTTGAGCTACATTTGCTACAAAGCAGCATGATCAAGGGAATGTGACCAGAGAGCTCTGTTTCTTCATCCTAAATCTGCTGCTAAGATGCTATGTGACCCTGTGTTAGTCTGCTGACCTTTCTGTATCTTAATTTCTGCATCTACAACAGGTACAAGAACACTTAACTAGTGAGGATTAGCTCACATTTTTATAGCATTTTGCAGGAGTAAAGCACTCTCTGTTATGGCTGAAAATTAGCATTATTACAGCTGTGAAACATCCATAATCATCTTCTCTGGGGATGACAACTGAGGATTGAGAACCTCTGTTCCAACGGAGCTTGTATCTACCTTGGCCGCACTCTCTGGGCTCTCCACACACTGTGAGCCTTCAACACTTTCAGGCAGTTCTGTACAACAAGCATAGCAAGCACACAGCAAGCAAGGGTTTGCTTTAGGCTTACTGAAGACTAGTATTAATGAAAACTCATGATATTACTTTTTTTTTTTATTTATTTTTTTTTAATAAGTGGGCTTATGAAAAAGGATTTGCTCTTGGTGTGATGCATTTTTTTCAATATTGATGTATATGCATTGCTTTTCAGACTAAGCTTTGAAACTCAGAGCCTGTCATTTATTCCACAGGATTCAGTGGTAGCCATATTAAATATTCATGGTTAGTGAATGCTGTGAGATAAAGTTAGAGGTGAAAGGGCAACATACAATTCAAAGAAGTCCTTAGGCTATGCTAATTTGCTTGATCTCATTTTGAAAAGTCAGACTTCTGACAGTCCCAGCAGGCCATCCTGTGTAGCACTCTGCTGTTGCAGGTGGAAGTCCATCATTACTGCTCACTGCTAAAGTGGCCCACAGAGATCCATGGAACAGAAAGTGGAGCACCACCATAGCACTCAATGCAGGGAAAGCTGGCACTGGGTCAGAGAAATCTTTCCATGTGCTGAGGAAAGCATCTTGCCCATTCATCTGGACAAATGTAGGATCAACCACAGTCCTAGCCAGATATGAAATTTCATATTAAATCCAGTATCCATAGTAGTCCCACAGCATTCTGGGGCAAGGATGGAGCAGGTGAAAATGTGCAAGAAGTTGGACAGAAGTCCATCTTCTCCCTCTCCTGTATGCATCTTTCAGGCACCATGTGACAGCCAAGGAAAAACATCATCATCAGGAAACTGCTACTGCAAGTTGTATTTAACAATTGCTGTTCTCTTAAAGACAACTACTAGATACATTTCAGCTTCTCTACAGGTGTAGTGAACTGAACCAACAGCAAATTCTGCCCAAATCACACACATGTGCTCTTACCCAAAGCAGAGATGGCAGGTTTCAATAAGGTACAGTTTTCTGAATATTCCTTTGGCAGTGGTCCAGATACAGACAAAAAACAACCTAAGAGAGATGGCAACAAGCAAACTTGTGCACAAACACTGCAAATGTGGCCTTGAAAGGGAGGTGGGATGGAAAACTTTTAAGTTGTATGCCAATCAAAGCAGGTTTGTGATTTAAATGGAAGAATATTATTTGCCACTAATTCCTACAACATCAAAGGAAATGTGACTTTGTAAGTAACTTTGCCTGAGCTAAATAAGTACATGGCTTTGTCATCAGTTTCTTTTAAAATGGGAATCAATCTACGAGAGCACGAGCAGAGTGCTGGGGGACAACATTCATGAAATGTCCTTCCAGGTGCGCTGGGACTCTGTGCCTCCAGAAGGTGACTGTGCTAAGGTATACTGAAGAGGAATCAGACAATAATTCCTGAAATCTAATTCCATATCTTGGATACACTAATCCAATGCCTACTAAGGTCTACAGCAAAACTACTGAAGGCATGAACAGCTTTTAACCAGGGCCAGGTTTACTTTTTCTGTCCTCTCGAGTAAGTTCCTTCAGTTTCCCAATGTGTTAAATTAAGAATGAAATGTTTTCATACATCACATGAGCACTGAGAGGATGCACAGGCGACATTTGTAGAGCATACTGGAAATTAAAAGCATTGTCTGAATACTAAAAACTATTACTATGAACTTCAGTGATAGAAAATTCAACTGGATTTCTGAACAGTGAAGATCTTATTCAGACCCTTGAAGAAACTGGTCGTGCTTGCATCTACAGAGAAGCTGATGCATACCACCTGCATACTGCTGACAAACCATGAAAAGTTCCTATGGATGAGATGTCCAAAGGAAATGCTGGTCTGGATTCTGAGGTGCAGAGAAAAAGGAACTTATAAAGTCACTGGAAAGGAAAGACAATAAATTTGCCACACCTGTGATAGGATCCAGAAAAATCCCAAGTTAAACTATATTAATGCTACCAAGTGGTGTAATAATAGAAGTTGGATATATAGCTCTTGTCCAGGGACAGGGGATGATCATCCATCAGCATCACCACTGCGGTCTGTTCCACATCCTGGCATAATGCCTATCTGGAGCAAGACCATGGCACCAGAATTAGAACTGGAGACAACCCTTGTTGAACTTACTGCTAAGTTTATTGGTCTTCAGAATCGAAGATACCGATAGAGTTATGCAGGATTACAAAAAAAAGTGAAAAAGTGAATCAACACTGTCCATGTATGTTTTTTTAACAGGTCCATCTGGATATATGATTATAAAGATATTGTAGACATGAATATGCTACACTAAACAGAGAGATACATTAAATCTATATGCTATACATCTGAAGAGCTGAACAGTATTTTATGTTTGCAATGATCACAGCATTATTTTTAAAGGGATCTATAGATATATTTATGCAGCTAAGTAAGGGTTTATGATCTCTTGGAATTATAAAAAACAACTTGGCAGAAGAAAGTTAACATTTGAAAAACAATAATAAATAATTACTAAATGAAATTATTAAAAGTAATCAGAAGAATAGAAAAGTACACGTTGATCAAATTTGAGTCCCTGTGGATACTGTACATAAAGGCTTGAATATTCTTACCTTTGTACAAAAAAGTAAAAGCATTGAACATCAATATTTTCAAGACCACATTCTGCCTGAACTATGCAAAACGAGTTAATTCCTGTTTCATCTAGCAAGAAACTGCCATGGTGGAGAATAATGAAAAACATCTGAAGAACAAGTATCTGGAATTTGCAGTCAGAGAGAATAATTTTCTTGAGCACTCACAGTAGTTTTTAAAATTCCTTTTTCTTTCAGGTAGATACAGGAAGAACAAAATGTTTCACATGAAATTTTTGGGTCTTGAAAAAACAGAAGAACAATAAAGTGACTTTAAGGATAACTATATTCTAACACAGAATGTAGTGTAAAACAATTGCTTTTATTAGACTCCATTTTGGGAGTGCAGGAGCAACTTCATCATCCATAAAAATAGCCACATAATCTTGGAGAAGCATCCTCCTTTTCTTCTTTGACAATGGCTGCTCTCTGAATTACCTCCTTTTTTTGCCACATTATTTCTCTGCCCAGATAACATGGATGCATAACTCCTGCCAGCTGTGCTTTTGAGGGCTGCACTCCATCACCAATACTGTTACCACCACATTTCCACCAGCTCTTACCACAGGTTATATATCTGCTCAATATTACTTTTTAAGGGTATAATCCCCTATATGATTCTGAGAATTAGCCTTTGGATGTGTCGTTTGTTTTGCCTGCAACTGTCAATTGCTGTGGTGTTTTATGACTTCTGCCAAGTTGTATTTCTGCTGGATGCATAAGAACACCCACATGTGCAAACATGGATTTGTTTGTGTGCCCCTACTCCCTTTCATGGAAGGTTTCCACCATGGACATTGCAGCCATGTGGCTCAGACCTGCTGGCTGAACATGCAGAGAGATGGTGAGCGGTGAAAACAGTGATCTGAGCACAAAATAGCTCATCAAAATAAAAAGCATCAAAAGGGTCCCCACAGGCTGGGAATGATAATTTTACACATAAGAAAAAAAAGTCTAATTCTTGTTAGGGTTGAAGGCTAAAAAATATCTGGTTCCAGGAATGGAGTTGTCTGCCAAGATGCACTGCAAGGATTAGGATTGTCCAGGCAGCAGCTAGTAATGAAAGTAGTAAGATGCTCGTTAAACTTCCATTTCTGTGGAGAAAAAAAAGAAAAACTTCTGGAGACTAGAGATTTGATTGTGTACTTCAGAAACACCATTGCTGAGCATTTTTAGACAACACAGAGTTGATTTCTAGAAATTGAGTTTTAAGTTTTCCTGAAAAAGAGCAAATCTAATACCGCATCTGCCTCCCTTTTAACAAATATATATGTATATGTATTACTTGGCAGCAACAAAGAAAGAGTAGCACTTTTTTCCTCTCTGAAATTAGAAAGTGCCCTAATAGGGGGAAAAAAAAAAAAAAAAAAAAAAGAAAGGAAAAAAGTTTGTTATTCTAAAAAGTTTTATGTTTATCTAAAATTCTCCCTCAAAACTATGGTTTGCAAGTGCTTTTATCCTCACATCAGTTTCCTTTTTTCTGTATCAAAAATTAGGAATGAATACTCAGCTGCAAGCTAGAGATTAAGACTGGATCACTGCTTTCCACGGGCATTCAAATCTTAGCATCTTCTGGAAGCTTTTGGTGGAAGTGACTCATTTGGTGATTATTATAGGGCTTCTCTCAATGTAAAAAGCCTTCTTCACTGAAAAAAAGAAGGCAGAAGTGGTAGTGGCAGTAGGGCACTATATCACTGATGTCCCAAGGAGACGTGCCAATTTAATTTGGTGTTGATCCAGCTGAAGGAGCCCAGTTGTGGAGCACCACTATCAGCCCCAAAGAGACAGACCTTGGAATGCAGCAACATGGCAGCCACCAGCATCTTCCAGTACATTCCCTTGTCTGGTTTAGACATCATTAAACTTCTAGACTTCTTGGTTTCCAAAATAGATGCTGAATTGTCTGGTAAGCTTCCAGACGCATTCCAGTAAACAAAGGCATGTGGAAAAATGTTTGAAAGCTCTTCCATTTGACCAGCAGAACCATTATTATCCTGCCTCAGAGCAATGACCATCTGACTGTGGCCAGTAGCAGATGTCCAGGACATCAGAATAAGAAAGAGGCAGGTGAAGAGCAAACAATTTTTAGCTCATATACATTGATGCCACTGGCAGAGATAACAACTGAACAATCCTTTCTAGCCAGCACCTGTTCCATATGACTTGATTTATACCTTTGCACTAAATCCTACTGTGCACCTATTCCTATTTTGAATCTGTCGGAACCTGTTTATACCTCTGGCTTTCACAGCATGCTGGTATTAGGGTAGTAACAGGGTGGGGAAACATGTTCCCTTTGCTTTGGTAAAACAAGGTATTTGGTAGTTCCTTCTAGTTCTTTCACCCTGAGAAACCATGAATAGTTGTTCCTTATTCAATTTACCCACAAGATTACAGATCTTATTTCTGCTTTTATATTTTTGCCATCAGTTTGGCATGTGGTCTTTGTCCCTGCAGAGCTGCTACAAGGAATATGGATATGGAACCTCTGACTGTGAGCCCTTTTAAAATCTTGAGAAGGTAACTGCATGGGCAGAGATGTCTTTGTAGGTGCTCATCTAATTCTGAACTTTTTAAGAACTAAATATGAAAGACATGGGCAGATGCCCTTAAAAAAGTGCTGCACAAACCCGACTGATGAAGCAGTATGTGGGCATAGGACATCTGCAGGAACAGGAGTAAGGAAAGTAGAATTAACATGCATGTGTGTGTTTGTGTGTGTATGCATGTGTGTGCACATGTGCATGTGTATGTTTGGAGAAGTGGAAAGGAGTGAATGAAGGAGGGGCAGGAAATCAACTCCTTGACCTCCAGCTTTCTCAGTTGGCCAGGGGATCCATTTTAACACCATTTAGCAAGAGTTATATTCTGTGAAATAGAGCCTGGACTGTAGCAAAACCACATCTCTAAGGGAACTTTGACAAAAATGGTGAGGGAGAATCCAGATGAAAGTTTCTCATTAATAATCAACCAAGTAATAATTTATATGATCTCTACAGCATCTGCCAGACCCACTCCATAAACACAGTCCTTGTAGCATCATCAAAACAGTTGCAACTTGAAAATTACTTCTGAGACATATATCACTGACAGAGCTTTAGGGTTGTATTATTGTACTTTTGCTTTTTTGAAGGAAGCTCTGTGTCTGCATAGAGGAATAGTTTACTGCAGATGATTCCAAAACTTTAGATGCTGTTCCTCAGAGCTGACTTATGCTGTAGCTTAAAACACTAAAAGCAAAACTGGCCTCCTTTTGATCCCTTCCCACAATATCACGCGACAAACACTCTATTTAGAGCAATATACATGACAAAGACTAAATTAAAGGAAACCATCTTCTCTTTTTACAAGCAAATATGGGGTGAATCACTCCTGGTTCATCTTTTATTCCTGCAGCACTTGGCACAACGGGGACCCCCAATCTTGTTTAGAGCTTCTAATGCAATGCAAATAATAGGAGAGAATAGCAAATAATAATGATACAACAGAATGTTACCACTGTAGATGCCACTCTCTTCCTAAGATGTAACTTCAATACTGTTGTGTGAAGAAATCTAGTGTCATTGTATTGTTATTTCTGTTACTCTTCTGCTTATGGATAGCCAGCAGTGCCATTTTGACCTCAAAGGGCTCTCGGACACTACCTGCCCATGGTGGATCCATTTAGTTGCCCCTTAGAACAGCTCTGTAAAGAAGTATCTGACAGGCAAGCCTGAGAATGAGCTGGAAAATTCAGGACTTGGTGTTGAGGGAGTCTGATGACAGTTTGTCAGTTTTTCACAGCTGACAGCTGCATGTGTAAGAAACTAGTCAGAAAAAATCAACTAATCTTAGTCTCCATCCACAATCAGCTGCTCTTCCATGTGTAAAACCCCACTGCCGTTGCAGTGGAAATTTGTGGAGGTGAAAGCTGAAGGGGGAAAAAAGCATAAAAATAGGAAAGAAGGAAAAAGGTAGAGAAAAACAAAATCAAAATAAATGCAGGGAAGAAGATGAAGGAGAGGGAAAGAGGAACAGACAACAGCATTGTCATGGGTCTGTGTTCTATCCACAGGCTCTTTTCACCAGCACCAGGATTTTGAAGGATTCATGAGTTTATAGCACCTCACAATGTCCCAAGTGCTTATCTTCCCAAAGTCCCCATTACTTAAGTACCACTCCACGCAGTAGGAACAATGGGGTTCTTCCATCTCCTCATCAATAAATCACTTCCTCATATGGGGTCAGTCACAAGTCCATTGTGAAGAAAATAACAAGACTGCAAATTCTGCACACTGCCACCTGATCCCAGTTAATAACTCCAAAGCCAGTTTAAGATGGGACTGGCCAATATGCAAGATACAACGAAATACTTTGCCTATATATTGTAAAATGTGCACAGCTATTATTTGCTGACTTTCAAAAGTCTTTGTGCACTCACTGTATGTTGCTTGGGCTAACTCTCCAGTTTTGCACTTCATTCCTCCAGTTTTGGACTCATCACAGTGGGTTATTCTGTAAGACTAACTGTAGCCAGATGAAGCAACCCCTCCAAGCTCCCTCCATTGGAAGCTGTTCAAATCTTTTTGCCTAACGGGCCTCTTCCTTAAGTAAAACTTCACCATGTTCCTTGAAAATGAGATCACTTTTCACCTCAAAGCACTAGAAGATGAGAAAGCAAATAAATAAAACATGACTATACAGCCTAGGAACTGTTACTGGGTTTTTCTTTACTTGCTATCTAGGAAAGAAATCTGAGAAATCCAGAAATCTGAGAGGCATTTGTATAGACAGAAAAAGAAAAAAAAATAAAAGGTTATTGGAATATATAAGTACCTATGTAGGTGTAAATGAATACTGAAGGGAAGTTGGAGACATAGGAAAAATTTAAATTTAAATGGGCTAATACTGAGCTATAACCCTTGTATTAAAGCCTCCAGTGTGTAAAAGATGGTAAAATACTATCTTCTGGATATTAATGTGACCTCAGACATAATCGGGGGGGGGGGGGGGGGGGGGGGGTTTAGGCATTCCATTGGTCCTTTTCCAAAAAAAAAAGGGGCTCATTTCTCCC
>JANHGN010002809.1:88331-103084 GCA_024605025.1 Megaceryle maxima
AACTAAGGAGAAAAATCCTCCTCTGAAATAATTTGTATTGAGTCAGACCAAAAAAAAAAAAAAAAAAAAGTACATTATCATAAACCCAAGAAACTACAGTTATTAGAACAATTATGCTTAAAGGCTGATACTGATCGAGACACTATATATTTAGCAAAGACACTGAATATATTACTAAGATTAGAAAATACACAGCTTTTCTATTTTCTTGCCACTTTCCTGTGCTCCTAACACAATAATTAAGCAAAACAATTAAAAATGCTTTTTACAGGACCTATGGCAGAAATAGTTTTAAAACAGCAGAAGCTAGAGATATCATAACTCCACAAAAGCCATTACCTTATGGGGTTGCGAGCTGTTAATAAATGGCCACAAATATTTATCATGTTTCTGTTTTGTGATTGAAGATAAACATTGGTATCACGCGAGTCAACACACAACACCACAGTAAGCTACAACAGTACTTAATTTCTAGTAAAGACCAACATATTTATGAATCAATGGGTTCCTGGTAATTGTCTTCACAGGAGCTTAACAAAATAGCTGCCACCATGTACTTGAGACCTTTTAAACCACCTTTCTTTCAACATTTTCAACAGTTAAGAAACCAGTTATAAAAAAAGACAAGCAATTAATCTGATTACTGGCCTCAGTGAAGTTCTTGCCAAAATAGAGAGGACAGAACAAAAATGAAAACAGAATTATAAAAATGACAGGTCTATCTCAAATATGATTTGATAAAATTATTTTGTTGAACAATCTAATGATTCTTCTTTTTAGTTCTGCAAAATATTAGCATCACACTATACTAAATACACTTGGTAGTGTAAGTTAAAGAAATAAAAAAAACATTAACTTAATGGATCTCAAACACTGAAAAGGAGTATTGCATGTGAATTTCCACCAACGTTCATATTTGGTCCAGTGTTCCTTGTTTTGATGCACAGATGACCCGGAAACATGTTACCAATGGTAAAACTGGCAGCCTATTAAAAAATTTACAAAGGAAACAAGAAGGATGACAGTACAGCCCTACCTCACTTTTTCTGTTAGGCTGATGGCATCACAAAATACATTTTTAGCACTGCGAGTCAGAAATTAGCAGCCTATTTCTTTGTTATAAGATGTTGGACGTACAGTCAGAACAAAGCATTGGATCCTGAGAAGCAGTGCCTCTGGTGTATTCAATAGATGTGAGCAATTCACTTTTTTTAAATTATCAGGTTTTTGGGGTTTTTTTTTTTGCAAGATACAGGTTTTTTATAATCTTCAGTTGCTTCCAACACAAATAATTTTGTCTCACTTTACTACTGAAGCTGTCCCAGAAAAATATGAAAAAGCTTTGGTAATCCATTGTTAGAAGGAAAGAGAAGTAGCCTTCCCATATAAAACTTAGGTTAAAACCTTCATGGGTAGATACAGATTGGGTACTTTAAGGCCCCATCCTTCTCTCTGAAGAAAGATTACCATGTCTTCCAGGTAGAGAAATACACATCTCATGCCTTGAATGTAGGGTTTGGAACACTCTTGTGCAACATTTCACACTAGGAAAATATAAACTATATGCTGAGCACAAAAAAAATGAACTATTCTCTGATAAAATGAAAGCATTTGACTGAAGGTCTTCATAAGAATATTTTCTAGTTACAAAAATGAAAGTGCTTGAGAACAGCCATTAAATGTTGTGCTGACCCCTGGACTGCGTAACTCAGCAGACAGGTCACGTGTTGGAAAGCTCTGCAAGCACACTTGAAGACAGAATTCAAAATTATCTTGACAAACTTGAGAAGCTGCCTCAGATCGGAGCACAAGACAAAAATACACACAAGGTGCTAAACAGAGGCACAAACTACCAGTGACAGGACAAGTACCAGTTTTTACAGGGGAGGGGGAGGAACAAAACAAAACACAAAAGTGAGCACGTTATAATGGATAAGGTGGTAATGCATTGAGTTATCTCACACTGTTTCATCGTAAAAGGACAGACACATACATAAACAAGTGAATAGTGCACAATACACCTGAAGTGACTGTCTCTCTACTGAGCTTCAGTAAGTCCTCTGCTAAAATACACGACCAGTTAGGGCCACAACAACAGGAGCCAACAGAAGAAAGCAAACGAGAACAATCAATGGTCTAGAAAATACAAACTTCAGAGTGGTCAAATTGCATTGCTTTATCAAGAGAAAAGAAGACCGAAAAGAGAATTAATAATACATTCTTCACGAAAGGCCTGACAAAAAGAGAATAAATAATCCTGTTTGATCTGTCCACTATAGAAATAAAACAATACTGGGATTAAGATTCAACTAGAAATACTAGGATAAGGAAATTTCCTTGAATGACAGTTTGCAAGAACAGGATCAGTGAAAAGGCTATGCAAGGACACTATGAAGGCCTCTATATAGTGGAGATGAAAGAAAGAGGCTACAGAAACTTATCAGGAATGGCAATGGTAGAATTAATGATGATTTGGTG
This sequence comes from Megaceryle maxima, assembly GCA_024605025.1. NCBI lineage: Eukaryota > Metazoa > Chordata > Aves > Coraciiformes > Cerylidae > Megaceryle > Megaceryle maxima. Next base: position 90,810 of record JANHGN010002809.1, read on the forward strand.
CAATTGAATGGAACGACAACAGAGAGGGGAGGGACAGACATGTCATTCTTATTCAAAGGTGATCACTTATATGAATAAGAGTAAAAGGTGACAGAACACTATATGACATGGAGAATCTATGGAGACCTTTCTGGAATTCTCTTCATACAAATGAGTTGTGGGGGCAAATACAAAAATAACTATTTCAAATGACCACTGAATCAAAATAGTTTCCTAGAACTTAAATACCTCTTGGCTGGCATCATGATTATTACATTTGAAGTCTGAACAATGCTCTGATACCACAGTAATATACGAGGGAACCTCAATAGTAAAATTTTGATCTTAAAGTACCCAGACATAGCAGTATTGGGAAAAGGAAGGGGGAGGAAAGAAGGGGGGGAGTGGGGGAGGGATTCAGGCATTCCATTGGTCATTTTCCAAAAACAAAAGGGGCTCATTTCTCTCATGAATCATGAAAGAAGTTCTGCCTATTAAACTGGAGTTACTGTGTGGATCCTCGAAACTGTGGAATGAATACAAACACTCTCCTTGCCTTTCCAGGGTCACAGGAGCAAGAGCAGCCTTGCCAAAACTGGAAGGAAGCTGTACAGTCCAGAGAGGCGTATCACCTGCATGGGCAGGTTCTCACAGAAACACAAAAAAACCCTGGGATCTGTCAGACTGAAGGGTCCTTCTAGCCCACTAACCTGCCTCTAACAGCAAATTGCTAATTCTGTTTAGTACCAGAACAGTACAATCCTGAAGCCTATAATGATCTCCCAACCTCCAACACTCTGCAGCTCAGGGGCTTCTTAAGCCAGAGGAAGTACTGTGTCTCCTTCAGGTTTATTTTTGGATGAAAAAACCAATGAGCTTTATTACATGGGATGTATTTCTCTTGGTGTCATTACTGGAAATGACAGAAAGTTGTTCTGTGAAATCAGCTGGAAAATCTTTAGTGACGATATTTCAAACTTTTAACCAAGTTATTCTACATGCATGCTTCTCCTTTAAAAGCATGAGCAAGCAGGCATAAGAGAGACTTAAAGTCTAATGTTAAATGATTGCTCCTGGTATTATTTTCCTAGTTTCATTCACATTAAATCATTTAAATAGCAAATTCCTAAAACCATTGTATCTTTAACCCACAGAGTACTGGAAGGACAGTAAGTATACTACATGTAGTAAAGGTTTGCTGTCTATAAATGAATGTAGTGAGAAATCTTGGTATTTTGTATTATCCTCTACCAGAACTATTTGACCTCCATACAGTTTATGGCTGTAACTTGTAGGACAGTCTTTGAATGTTCTGTGCATGGGCAGAATACCTGTTGGATTTGATTAACTAACTGTTGCGTAAGAAATAAAGTGGTACTTGGTGAATTAATAAACTGTTTATTGGTTAAGAATTAACCAAGAATCCTATCTTGAGAAATACTATGCTACATAAAACATGATCTGAAAAGAAGCCAGTGTTGATAGCAGCAAGTAATATTCCTGTCTATAAAAAGAGATGTCTTAATTAAACTTCAATGCACTATGTCAAAGATATTTTGTTATATTTTGGCTTTAAAAGCCATCTAGCACCTCAATGAACTGAAACCATTCCTATTTGCTCAGCTCTCACTGTAAATACAGAGTATTAGTTACTACAGCTCTTCAGGACCATGAAAAACCATTAAGCTGCTTTACAGAAGATATTTTCACTAATGGCAGGCTCAGGCCATGGGCAGCATATCTCCATCCAAAACAAGGATATGCGAGTACACAGGGGTCTCAGTTGGGTATGCTCTGAGGACTGGGCAGCCATGTGGGAAGGAAGAGAAGTGAGCTCTGGTGATAAGAAAGCTTGCATATAGACATGGATGACAAAGGATGGAAAATCAGATGCAATGAGTTACTTAAAGATCAAAGCATTTTGCACTGAGGAGTATGAGATGAAGGTCGTATAAACAAAGAGAACAGAAAGTACTATCCAAAATACGATTTCTTCTACATTAAAAAGAGGACAGATTGTGAAAAGACCATGGAATTGAGCCACAGTGCCTAGGCAACCATCTCTTCAGCTTTGGATAACCCTCAATACCCTCAGCTTTGGATTATCTGCAACATCCTCAGTTCTTAGCGATACACCTGCCAGAATGGAGGGTAATAAAGTGTGCTAGACAATAGTGGAATACGTTGCTTATGAAACAGTACATTTTTTTTTTACTCTTTCATTGTTACACCTGTGACTTGACCTGTGTTCTCAAACACACACAAATAAATAGAAAAGATAAAATAAATACAAGCTATAAGCTCACATTAGCACTGCCTTGATCTGCAGCTGGTAAGTTCATGAATGTAATACTGTACTTGAGTAACAAGTATTTAGAATGATAGTTTTTGAAACATCTCTTCATTAGCTAAGGCTTCCTTTGGCCACCCCTCCCTTCCTCAAATTCTGCAGGGTTTGAAAATCTCCACATGCATTCACTGCAAGTCAAGATAATGTTTCAACTTCCCTTTTCATCTATGAATCTGACTGATTGTTTTTAGATCTTGATAATATAAGTACCCTTAGCTCTCTGAAGTGCCTATTTTAGGCAGTCTGACTCAGTGGTCAAAGGGTCGGTGTTGGCAGTAACTGTAGCACTCTTCATGGCTGTTAGAGAAATCCCAAATGGGATACCTCTAACTTCGTAATAAAACAATCCCCCTTCTTCATCACACTGTTTGAGTACAGTAATTATTCCATTGACCAATTTAAAAGAGGCTTGACATTAAAACAGCATCAGGAGAGTGTGCATCACGCTAAGGTAAATAAGGGTAGTCCATATGTCTGAAAGCTATCATTTCAGCCTTTCAACAGATGTAGACAGACATTTCTGCATCCTTTGGCATCTCGGTCACAACTATAAAGTTTTCCAGCACAAGTACGATAATTATAACATTATGATTAGCTTTTTCTGCTTGTCTCCATTCCTTTTGGATCTCCCACAGAGCAGAAAACCCTTCTCTCCACCATCTGGGCATATCTCTAGTACAAGGAAGGTCATCAGCAGCTAGAGATGCCAGAGTAGCCAGCTGCTCTGCAGGCCTCCCTCCCTGGGGCCTCAGTACCAGAGCCATTATCAATGGAACGATGCGGACTAATAAACCTTGATTTTGGCAAATAGCCCAGGGGCAGCCAGCTGGGATGTGTTAAATCATCCTGAGGTTCTTTTAAGTTACTCTGGGACCTGTGCAGGGCAGTGTACAGAACTGGGTTAATGCTTTTGGCCCCCAGTGACTCCTTCCATCTCTCCTGTCTCTCACAGCAAGGGGAAATGCATGCCTCAACTAATAATAAACCAACGCTGAGCATGTGGAGAGCACCATGCCAAATATCAAACAGCTGGGACTCTCTGGCCAGCCATTAGCTAGACTGATCACAGCATTGCCTAAGTCTTCAAGAAAAGAACTGAAAATAAGATGAACAAGAGAAAAACTTCCAAAGCAACTGGGAAACAAAACAAAACAAAAAAAACCAACCAACCAAACCAACAAAAAACCCACATATAAAAAAACCCCAACAACAACAACAAAAAAGCCACCAAAACAAAACAAACAAACAAAACCCAACCACCCCCCTCCAATACATTTGTATAAAACACTTGTGTCTTGTCAAGAAGTTTATTATGACATAGTTTTTATTTCCTAACAAACAGAAACCTCTCATGAGGTTCTTCATCAAAAAAGAGACTGAAAAAAATGAGAAATGCTTACAGGAGGAGGAAAAGGAACCTCTCCAAGAACACTTACATCTCTGTACCTCCAAAATAGCTTAAAATACAGGCATTACTTTTGGCTGTCTTTCAGCAAGCAAAAGAAAAGCCCCAAACCACAGCATTATATTTTTCCTTAGAAAGTAGCAATCTTGACAATATTCTTAAAATGTCATATTTCGTTATCCAGTTTAACAGGGAAAAGATCTTGTCTGAAAAGAAATCAGAAGTCTTTATAAATGAACAGCATACGTAGAGGAACCAGAGTGAGATACTGAGCACACAAAATTAGCTCAACTTGTATCCCTATTAAGGAAGAATTCAGGCTTTGTGTCTCTTGTGCACAACACATTTTAATTTAGATTATAGTAGTGGTTGAGGCTAAAACTTGAAACTTAAACTTCTAGCTGCTAGAAAATTTTATCTGTAATTTCTGGCAGCATGTGCCAAAGGTTCATCTGCTAATATTTCAGAGCAGTGAACTAAAGGTGTAGCAATTTCACACACACTCATGCACAGAACCAACCTTACCATTCAGAAATGAAATTAGCTTTTCTGGTATTTCCAATTTGTCACCAGAACACTGTACAGGTGACTCTCTTTGACAATGCTTTCTAGAAAGATGCATGTTTATAAACACCAAGAACAGAAGAGACATTCATTATTTCAAGAAGTATCTTCTTTTTTTTTTTTTTTTTTTTTTTTTTGGCAAATTAGAGATAAAACCAAATGATGTCTTTTCAAATTATAATGATTCCTTATCCCATTGTTAGGGAAAATGCATTTCTTTGCAACATCTGCAGGATAGAAAATGTTATCCACATTAAGATGCTTCTTTTGCCTCACCATGTCATTTCCACAGCTAGGGATCTGTCAGTAGTTTTATAATAAACCATTTTTTTTTCCAGAGTTTTGTATGTCAACTATAAAAATATGTTCCGGGTGAAAATTGGCAGAGTGTTGGTTTCAGTTCAAGGATACATGATAGTATATTGTTTTCAATATATTTTTAGCATCTTTTTCCAATATGAAAAAGAAACCCTCACACAGACTTCCTTCATAGGTTTTGTTATGCAATTTTTTTAAGGTGTTAAACTACACCTAGTAGGGGGGCAATATAAAAATAACAAGACTTGGAACATGCAAGTGTACTGGGGAAAAAGGTGTAGTCATATTTGACATCCAATGTATAACAAATGCAGCATAATCATGCAATTCTCAATAAACAGTCTGCAGTTATTTAAGCTTGCATAAAGTTTTTGCTAAAGTCCTTCCCAAAAGGCTGTCAAAGAAACTATGCAGGCATAAAGTGAGAGGCAAAGTCTTGTCCTGATTGATACGGATCAGAAGTTGTCCAAAGAGGCAGGAAAATTAAGAATAGGAACAAGCAAGCATTTTCCATCTGAGCTGAGTGGTGTGATTGGAGGTAACACGTTGATAATTGTACTGAAAAGAGAGTAATGTTATAGCACAACCCACAAAAGACATACAGTTGATTGCCTCAACAACAACAACAACAAAATATATATATGTATATCAAGAGGCATTTTAGAGGAACCAAACAGAAGGAAAGCAGATGGGCACAAGGATGTCAGCGCTAACAAATCCCAGTTGAGGCTCTTTGCAAAGGATGGGCTGAATGGCTCATGCAGTAAAGATCTGGCAGTGTGGCACTGCATCAAAGGGCCCAGGGAAGCCAATTAAAGGTTAGCCTGGATAAGGGAAATGAGAAAAAAAGTATGGAAAAACACTGCAAGCCTCTTAGAAAAGCCAAACTCTCAACCGACATACAATGTTCTGATTTAGTCACCGCATCCTCCCCAAGCACTATGAAAGCACAGCAAAAATAGGACAATATCTTTGGGAACTTCATAGGAATGACCACTGAAAAAACCTTGGATTGCTCACCGGGGAGGAGAGGAAGTTATATAGAAGCATTACAAAGCTCATAAATTTTACAGAGGGGGTAAGTGGACAGGTCCTGTGGACACTGCTCCCTGCTACAAAACTATGAAGCATTTAGTGAAATAAATAGAGGTTGTAAATGATGAACAGGTAGGTGCAAACACTTGCACCAAGCAATTACTCCCATGGAACTCCATGTTATGTAAAACTTAACTGAAGGAGGATCTTACTAGATTTAAAATACAAATACAGAAAGAAATACAGACAGAAACACACATAGAAATACATGACCTTAGACAACAAAACTGTTCAAAATGATAAAACAGGAGGCAAGGCTGCTGAGGTCATCTATTATTAAAAGCGTCTGACACTTCCTATTACAACGCCCTCTTGTCAGTTGCTTTTAGCTTTGCCAATCATTAGCAGTTTTGACTGAAATTTTACACGTCAAATATCAGCCTGAGGCTGAAATACTCTGGAAAATTCAACTGCTACACAAAGGGAGCCAGAAAGAAGTACGTGCTTTTTTTATTTCATGTTAAATAATCTGATGTTCTGTCTTGGCAGTTGTAGCCCGTCCAGACTTTGGAGGGAGGATGTAATATCTCAGAAGTGAAAAGCCTTCACATTGTAGAGGCAGTATTATTTGTCATTCTTTTTAAACTCTACCTGAAAAATCAGGCAAATTACGCCTTGGAATAAAATTATGTTCACCCATACTCTGAAAAATAGATCTATTTTTGGCTCTAATAGCTGAAATCATGAAGGATTACATCTTCCATGAATGTGCCGGATTACGTTTGCACCTCTGCTTGGCAACCAAGGAAAGAGTTAAAGCAGAAAGATCTCAGCTATTGTCAATGTCTGAAATGATTTGTTCCAGCTTTTTAAAACTTGAAACTTAAATTTGCTTTTTACTTCTGTCCTCTTTTTCTTCAGTCTGCAAAGTTTCCAGCTTAGCCAGTGAGGACAAATCTAACCTTGTGACACTTGCTGAGATCAGGGTGGTTAAATGAGAATATTGTCTGAGCAGTTTGATTCTCCTAAAAGCCTGTCAGGTCTGTAACAGCTAATTGGGTCTTGCCCCATATGTTCTGCCTGTGAGTTTTCCAGCGACTGAACACAGAAAGCAACAGAGCCAGCAAGCAGATTTTTCCAAGTTTCAATATTCTTGTCTGTCTCCTCATTTATGGGGAAAAAAAATATCTTTCATGCCAATAGTAGATGAGGTTTGCAAAGTTCTGAAATGTTGTTGACCATTTCATTTGAAATATCTCCACTCCACAGGAGTTTTTAAGGGAAACAAACTTTTCAGACTATAATCTGTAGTAGGATACATCATGACAAGGATGTATCTAGTCCACTCTGAACCAGCTGATAGCTCACACTCAAAACCAGTTTCACCAGAAAGGCAGTAACAGCTTTTCAAGCAGTGAGGACAAGGCAGCTGATGGCAGCTTCTTGCAGGTACCCCAGCACCAAAGAAAGAGCAGGTCAGAGCTGACCATACAATGTACCCTCCCTTGCCCTTCACTCCATCAGGACAAGCTCAGCTTGCCATGTTGCTCTACAATGGGCAGGGGAAAGGGCTTCTGAGAGGCTGCTGGTGGGAGAGAAAGGACCAATGACTGGCAGCGTCATCAGCTTGGTTGGCAAGGGACGGATGACTTAAAATCTGGATGTGGCCCATGCAGCTGGGCTGGCTGAATTCACTAGAGTTGATTTGAGTTTTGTTTTTTTTTTTTTCACACCAGCTGTACTGTTTAGCTCTGTGGGTCATGTTCTCAGCTGCGCTACAGCTGTATTCAGGGGAGCTTAGAAAAGAGGCTTTTAGCACCTGGGACTGCCAGTGACTGCTTTCTCCTTCGATTTGTGCTGAAGTGGCCTCAGGACAGTTTTGAGCTTTGTAGGGCTGTGGTACTTAATGAAGGTTGCTAATGGGCCACGTGTCCTGCCACACTGCTTTGTGTAATGCTGGCTCTCAACCCCCTTTGCCATGCTGGTGAATTTTTAGCCTTTCACATTTTAGGCAGCTTTATAGCTTCTTTGTACTGCTGAAATGGGACAGAAGGACCAGGTTAGAAGAGGTCCTTTCTAAGTCTAGCACATGTGCTTTAAACCCAACAGATAAATTTGCTGTTCGGAGAGGTTTTTGACTGGCTCCTTGGTCTCTGGCTTCCAGCACTGAGAGGATTTATGTTTTACCCTGTGTACTGTAGTTCCAGATATTTAAATCAAGACTGAACTCGTCTAAGCTTCACAGGAAAGTATACTGCTTCAGATAGAATTATGGCCCCCATCTTTATGGTTTTTTGTCACTTAAGCATTAAACAGCTCCATGCTGCCTTGTATAATTCTCAAAACAGTCAGGTTTCTCAGATTAAATGCCAGTCTCACATTATGAAACAGGCTGTGTTCCTGAGAACTAAATCACAAAATAACAATGGTCCTAGGCCAAGAATTCATGTCTATTATTTTTGTACTCACCTTTTCCAGCATTTCCAGATTATAAGGTTTATGTTATCATGAATAGCCTTGGTCATGGTACCCCTTCAAAACAAGAATCGACGTCATTCTGAATCACAGATGAGATATAGTCCATCTATCAAAAAAACACCCAACGTGGCAGAAGTAATGCAAAATCTTTCCCACTTTATCTGCCACTTTATAAATCTGACTGCACTGGTCTGAATCTTTTTCCCTAAGGCTTGTTAAATTTCAGTAGAATTCTCCTTCATGTTGTGAACTGAATATGGAAAAGCAAAGTAACCAAACTGATACACAGCAAACCTAAAATGCATAATAACACTGATTCAGAAGGTGAGCAAACCACAGCTTATTAGCATGATTTCTGAAGAAAAAGAGTAGAGAGGGAGAAGAATTAAAAAAAAAAAAAAAAAAAAAGCCTCTTCAGGAGAGAAAGTAAGTGTCTCATATCTTGAAGAGGAAAAAGAGGGATAAAAGACAGATGATTGATACAAGCAAAGATAAAAATGTAAAATACCCAGCAACTCCTTCTTTGACATTCTCCTTTGAAGGCAGTCTACTGCAGAGCAGAATATTCTAAAATAAATATTTTGGACTCCACTCTGCATCTAGTTCCACCAGTGTGACTCCACTGCTATTAGCAGGGCTGTGCTAGGGTCCCAGGTGGCAAGGATGAAAACAGAGATTCATTATGGAATGAGAAATGCAAGAATGCTTTGGTGAAAGCACATTCCCTGCAGAGTGCCACACAAGTAAAAAGAACATTTAAATAATACTGGCCCTTGATCCTCTCAAAAGCTGAAAGCACATTTATTCAGCTTGAATTCCAAAAAACCCAGCCACAGTTTATAAAATGTGCTTGATCCTTGTGTAAGACCCTTTGGCATTTTCTTTCAGAGAAAAGATCTCCAGATGTTATTGTTACAGTTCATCTTAAGTAAATGTATATGTTTAGCTAAACAAGCTTAAAAGAGCCACCTAAGAGAACAATGATGAAATGCTTGACTTGATTTATGGACCAACTGTCAAAACCCTTGTTTATGAACATCTGGCTGGGAAGGTGATGTGAAAAGTTTTTCTGTCAGCAAACATCAGGATCATAAGCTCTTCTACTTAACAGCCAGATGTAAATTGTAAATGTCATTAGTGGAGAAATGGCACCAGAGTGTACGTCTAAAGTCACATTGATCTTATCCATGCACACAAACCATTCATTTTACAGCACTGCTAACATGTAATGTGTAATCATTTGTAACTTCTTCATTTAAAAAAATACACAAAATAACGGATTTGGAACCCAAAAGTTGCTTTTCCTACAAGCTGAACAAGCAAGCGCGTGGCTGTCTCTCAAGACAGGCCCTCAGTGTAAGTTCATGCGCCTCCCTGACAACTTCTCTGCAACCACTGTGACCTGGAATTGGTAGCCCAGCTTTCTCCAACAACCCCGTACCTCTTCCCTCTAGCTTTCTCACATAGGTCCAGCAGGAACTCCTGGAAGAGAGAAACTTCACCCGTCCTCTGCCCACCTCCATTTCTTAGCACAGTTTCTTCAGTTTCCCATGAGCACAACAACTTGCACGGGCCTAAACGCCACAGCAACATTCCTAATTCAAAGGCTGATATAATCTGAAATCTACAAAGCAAGGTTGATATCAGGAAAATTGAATTTTTCTCTTCTTATTTCCCTGTTTTGCGACAACATGACAACTCTGAAATGACACAATCCAGGAACCCTTTCTGTAATTCAATTCTATTTCTGCAGCAAAAGTCTACTTTCATCCTGGGTCTAATCTAATACTGGGGAATGATGAGGTTTTTTGTGAGGAATTTCTTTGTTCACTGAGAAACAAAGCAGCAGCTTTATTGTAGAAATTCACTTTCAGCTGAAATGAAGATAAAGTCAATCCAGGACCTCACTATAGATTCAGAGAGATTCATATAACCCACACAAAAACATCTAACCGTGGCACCTCAGGCAGGAGCCTTTTCAGCTCCTCATGTGGCCCATGGAAAAGATGGAACGTTGTGCAGAGTGATTCAGTTCACCCACAGTAATCTCTGCAGCCGTTCAAGGAGATTCCCATCTCTTTCCAGAAGCTATAGCAGATACCTACTGTCACTGCACTTTCTTTGGCACCTCTGTTGCATATCCAGTAACAGGAAGTCACTATCTTGTATGTACCTCCTTGATATAAAGAAACTACTCGGAAATTACTGGAGTAATTTCCTTGTTTACCTTGTTAAATCAACAACAAGAAGAAGGAATTAAATTTAAACTCATCCTTGGTGGAAAATTTACTGTGAACCAGGGAAGTGACTTAGAACAGCCTTGTTTTGGTTAAATCACATTAGAATAAAACTATAGTATTTGTGAGTGAGCATGCATATGGGCTACAGCAAAGACATTTACTGACAAGGATGGGATGTTCAGACGTGCTTAAAACATCGAAGAGTTTCATCACATGAAAACTTCACAAAAGCCATTGACTAGAAAACTGTTGCAAAAGGGACGAGATGAAAAATGTGTGAGACTGAAATGGAACGGTAGTCCATTTTGAATGAGGCAAAAGGGATTTAGGAGATAGGGAGCACAGGAAGAGAAGCTGGAGCTTTCTTGAAGACATTGTGGTTATAAATGATAAGAAAAATAAGTATGGAAGCAGCATATTTGTTTCAATTTCCAAAAGTATTTGACAAGTTTCCATAGGAGAGATTAATGACTAAGAGGCACAGAACAAGAATAAAGAAATAAAAAAGTCTTCTGTGTATAAAAACTAGCTCAAATTGTTGTTTTGCCCTTAGAAGAAGACTACCCCCTCTTACACAAGAGATCTTTTCCTTACAGCCATAAATTGACTATTACCCTGCGGGTCTGGATTTGGAGGGCTACTTTAAGAATAATGCCACACATTTGTAATAGTATTGCTGTAGCTGTTATGGTCTAATGTCATAAGCAAGATAAGGTTTACAGGCCAGTATAGTCAGAAAACAAAAAAGAAGCCCGTGTTCAGGTCTGAGATAGAAGCATTGGACTTCCAAGCTAAATATAAGTAGGGAGCACATCCTTTCAGTTTAATTACATACGTTAAGTCGTTGACAAAAAAGCTGGTTGGCACCTGTAAAAGAGAAGGGAATATTAAAAGGGAAGTGGGAACAGGGAGGTTATTCTGTAAAGGAATTGATAGGTAAGTCTGTGGCAGATGAAAAGATTAATAAAGGGAGGAAAATTATAATGTGCTGCAAAACTGCTCCTTCCTTTGAATTCACCTTTTTACTGTCTGCTATAATTAAAGTTTTAGTCTTCTGGTTGCCTCAGGCCATCAGAAGGCTGGTGCATACTCCTCCAGCTACAGGAGTTGGTCCAAGAAGCAATATACCTTTTACCCACAAATTCTGCCTCCTGCAAAAGACAGGCAGGGGTACAGCCTGCTCCTAGAAACGTGCAGCACTCAATTCCTTGCTCTGTGAGCAAACGTGTGTCGGAGGAGCCCACTGTGACACTGCCTCTTCTCCTCCCCTTTGCACTGGCAAAGCTTGATTTGTTATCAGCACAGTCTCTGAGGTCAGGGCAGCACAGGCTGTGAGTAGGCTTGGGCATTAAATAAGGGGGTTAATTATCTGTGATGGAAAAGACTTTGTTTCTTTGTTCCTTTTCTGTGTTTTCTAATCTAAAATACAGATGAAGCCTGGTCTTTTATGGTCAGAATAATTTTTCTTTATTTTACTAACATGAGGAAAAAAAAATGACAACCTTGTATTCCTGCTGGCTCTGCAATACAAGTGTAATGGGGAAACTGGGTCCTATTCTGGTCTGCATTATTGATGGAGGGGCTCCTTCCTCCCAACCTTAGGATCACTCTCTCCTCATGTTCATCTCTGGAACTCCAGGGGGAACAATCAAGGCTCCGAGCACAATATTTGACCAGCAACATTTTACTATTGGAGTTTCCTGATGCCAGAGCAAAACCAGGTTTGTTACCCTTTAAATTCCCAAATGAGTTTGCAGAGCGGGTAATACTTGCAAACCTGTAAACTCTATTTATATGCAGACATCAAGTAACATGGACTTTCCTGATATTTTCAATCTATAACACAACTATAAAAAAACAAAACAAAACAAAACAAAAACCAACAACCTATGACAGGTTGTCATTT
>JANHGN010002810.1:9770-31305 GCA_024605025.1 Megaceryle maxima
AAGGTGGGGCTTGACAGAGCTCTGAGCAACCTGCTCTAGTTGCAGATGTCCCTGATCTCAGCAGGGGGGTTGGACTAGATGATTTCTAGATGTCTCTTCCAAACCAGACATTTCTATGTTTCTATTTTATATATAATACTTTTATTACAAACAATACTTTTATTATAACTGGATCAACATGTTACTAATGTGGTTACATTTCAAGCATTCAAGGAGACTCTAAGTCATGACATTTTGGGGTCTCACACAGAAAACACACATTGCTGATATTTCAAGTGATCTGCTGATGGTGGAGCTCAAGGGCACTGTCAAAACTCTGTATTACAATATTGTTGCCTGAAGGACGTCTCTCACTATCAACAACTCTGGGAGCTATTTCAGAGACTTCCTAAAGTCTCTGAAAAATGAAAGATTTCACAAAAATGAAAACACTATAATTTGGTAAAATTTATAAAGTTCTACTTAAAAAAGCAGCTGTTAGTACTCATGTTTAACATAAACCCGCTACTAAGAATATTGACAAGTCCAGCAAATGATGAGCACAAAACAAGCTGTGGGGCTTATGCACAGAGCATAATGTATGATACACATAGCTCTACCAGTCCAGTATAATATTCTATTTTTTATCGCTGTATAGCAGTTACTAATGTCAATAACAGCAGCATTATTGAAAAATGTTGCTGTGGAACACAGAATCTTATGATTCCTATTTTTTTTAACTAAAATCCCCCTCCTTTCCTTAGTGTCTTTCCCCCTAAGGCATATTAAAGTCAAATTTTGAATTTATGCTATGCTGCTTTTCTCTCCCATTAAATTATCTAAATACAGGAGCTCAAACTGAGAATTATTTTTATCTTGAAAATACTCTACACATAAACATTTTTCTTTTTTCTTTTTTTTCTTTTATGTAAGAATTTTCCTGATGTGACAAATAAGAAATAATGGACACTGTTTAGTTCTTAAACAGCCCTAAGGCCTTTTCTGCTTCTCACACTACCCCACCAGCACGTTTTCTGGGAGTGCACAAGAAGCTGGGAGGGGACACAGCTGGGACAGCTGACCCCAACTAACCAGAATGATATCACATACCATGTAACACCATACTCAGAAATCAAAGCTGGACGGAAGAAGGATGGGGCAGACATTCAGAGTGATGTTGCTTGTCTTTCCAAATAACCGTTACACGTGATGGAGCCCTGCTTTCCTACCAGTGGCTGAACAACTGCCTACCAATGGGAAGGAGTGAATTAATTCATTATTTGCCCTTGCTTGCAGGTGCAGTTTTTGCTTTGCCCTTCTGATTTTCTCCCCCATATCTTCTTCAGGAGGCCAACAGCATCCTGGCCTATATCAGGAATAGTGTAGTCAGCAAGAGAAGGGAGGTGATCATTCCTCTGTACTTGGTTTTGGTGACACCGCACTTCAAATACTGTGTGCAGTTTTGGGCCCCTCTCTACAAGAAGGAAGTTAGGGTGCTGGAGGCAAGCTACCAAGCTAGTAAAGGGTTTGGAGCATGTCTCTTATGAGGAAAGGCTGAAGGATCTGGAGCTGTTTAGCCTTGAGAAAAGAAGGCTAAGGGAAGACGTTATTGCTCTACCTGAAGTGTAGTTGTAGCAAGGTGGGAGTTGGTCTCTTCTCCCTAGTGGGAAGTGGTAGAACAAGAGGAAATGGCCTTAAGTTGAATCAGGGGAGGTTCAGGCTGAATATTAGGAAGAATTTCATTACTGAAAGGGTTGTCAGGCATTAGAATAGTCTGCCTAAGGAGGTGATGGAGTAACCATCTTTGGAGGTGTTTAAGAGCCCGGTAGATGTTGTGCTTAGGGACATGGTTAGTGGTTTTGATAGGGCTAAGAATAAGGTTGGACTTGATGATCTTGAAGGTCTCTTCCAGACAGAATGATTCTATGATTCTATCTATCTATTAATAAAATAGAAACCAGATACTGCAGGCAATTTTTTTTTCTGTTTGTGCATCTCTTTCCTATGAAAATAACTAGTTTTTTTTTTTTTTCTCAGCAGTCACATGCTAATGGCATGTTTACATATATGAATAAACTGAATAACAATGCCTGTAAAAAGGCTGGTCCTCAGACTTCACATTTCCTCAGTCTCATTTTATGATTTTTATGAAAAAAAAACAAAAAAAAACCAAAACAAACCAAAACAACAGCAAATCCCAGAAACTCCAAGATGTACAGCCCTTTTGCATCATGCTCTTTAGAAACATTACAGAAACACGGTCTCCAGGGCAGAGAGCTTATAATCTAACACTCTGCTGCTAGAGGATTTGGGCACACACAAAGTAAGCTGCCCAACTGCTGTCAGTCCTGGCAAACAAAGTACTTATTCAGATAGTTATAAATGGATTTGATTACAGTTTCACTGAACTAATTTTAAAACACTCAAATTCTCTGCATTTAAAAGTTGAGAAGTTCTGGGCTGACAACAATCCAACATCTAAAGAAAAATGAAGGAAGTTTACTTCAGATATAAAAGAAAGGATTTCATTGATTTTACAGTTCTCACAGACACAGTTAACAACCAGAGAAAGCCAATAAAAAGGACAATCTCTTCAACCATTCTGTCCTTATTATAAGGTCTATTCCAATCCCCCTCCGTGCTGGGATAAGAAATGAAACAGTGCACTAGAAGAGCTCCACAAGCTGTTCAAAGAAAGCTGAGAATATTTAATTTCTTCTTTTTATGGCTGGATTTGTAAGCTTACGTTTCCAGACACAACAGAGATTAAGAAAGAAGTATAAATAAAAATGCTAGTTTCGGTTTATTTCCCAGTGCTACTCTGTACCACTTATCCATCTCTCATCCATAAAACTTGCAATTTTATGGGGAGAGAGAAAGATAAATAAAACCCACCAACAACAATAGAACAAATTAATGATTTGTAGATATATTACTCAGCATTACTAGATGTATCCCTGACACTTGGAGTCAATGAAAAGATTTTAACTGTTTCCAGCTGCTTAGCACTGGAGGGCTATAAAGTCCTAGTGAACAAAGATTATTCACAGTTGATTTAGCTATGGCTTTTCCTGTTCATTTATGTGATGTTGTGTCATGTTCACTCCTTAGTAGAACTCCTCCAGGTTAAAAATTACCTTCTTTGAAAATTATCTTCTTTGTTAATGGTATTTGAAATTTCTTCCTTCCTTCCTTCCTTCCAGTTTTCCTTCTAAAAGCCCCATTACATGTGCTTTTTACACTGATTTGTATAACGTCATAATCACTCCCTGAAAATTTCTTGCCAAGATTTTTTCACAAGATTCAGTAATTTCCTACAACCTACTGACTCTCTCTGCACAGAATTGAAAACTGAACAGTATAATATAGATGCAACAGAATAGAAATATAACAATATGAAAAAGAATATTGTCACTAGCTTAATTTGGACTTCAGGTACTTCATAAAGGCATCTGGAAATATGATGTAGCTTTTTTTTTTTTTTTTCCCCCTGCTTACTTAGCAGTACATCTGATAAAGTACCAAGAAATTCCTTGTTTTCTCTTCAGAGTTTTAGACAGTATTAGCACAATCTGTCTCCAGGAGAAAAAAAAAAAAAAATTGCTACTATTATTGATGAACACTTCCACTGTTGGAATGAGCAGTGTAACCCAAAGACAAGGAGCATTTGGAGTTTGAGTTTTACAGCATGCAGCTGTCTCTTTTCATTTGATCTTGCTCTTAAATTTTAAAGAGTAAAAAAAAAAAAAACTCAAACCCTGAAACTTAAAAACTCTACAACTCATCCCAAAAGTCCCACTTGCACAGCTATTTTCTCTCTCAAAAAGAAAGAATAGATAATTTGCTTAAGTCTTTCTATTTATGTGGAGGATGGGCTTAAGTGATTTTTATCTTATTGTTCTTCACAGTAATGAAATTACATCTTTCTATAGTATCAGTTATAGCTGAGTCTACTAACATCAGACTGTCATATCAGATACAGGATTTTTATTCATTCTACCCAGTGTAGTATCACTATTAAAAAACCCCATAACAATGTTAATTTGTTATGCTTTCTTATTAAGATGCCTGGTTCCCAATTAATATGTAGCACCTGTAAATCAGGGTTCAATCATTCTGAATTATTAACACAATGCACAGAAAGTGCAAGAAACTTAAGTGAACCCTCAAAAATAAATATTAAAGATGTTTGGAAAATGACAGTACAACCAGGAGAATCCCAACACTGACAGAAGTATTTTTCAGTAAAAATGTCATCTCAGGTCCATTTTTACCTAGATTCTTATTTGCTAGATCTTCCAGTGTATCCCCTGGTGAATCTTTGAGGTACATAAGCAAGAATGTGTCTGTCAGAGAATTTTGTCTTTCTTAATTGACTTAGATTTGTCTTTCTCCTTAACCTTTCATAATCACTTGTAAGCAGAGATGTGCAGACATCTTTTACAGCAATATCCTATTCTATGAGGTCTCATAGCACAGGTTCGGGCATATATGAATCACATTTTATTTACTTCCCTATTTTACTGGGTTTTGTAAGGCCTGTTGCTTACAGACTGAAATAATGTCACAAAACCTATTAGTGCCACTTGGGCATAAGACTTCATTGAAAATAAGATATGTTGTACTCCAGTGCTCCTACTGACCACCCTCTGTCCTGAAAACCTCCACCCTATTCATTAATTTTAATTTTTATTATTATTTTACATTTATTTTTCCAAATGGTACTCCCAGTGGGAAATTCCTGTACTTAGGAGAAAGCAAAGGAAGACCTCAGTTACTGCTACAGGTACTCTCAAGGCTTCTCATTCACACCTTAAAAGGCGTGAAAGATGAAAAGATTAATTAGGTGTAAAAGAGAAGAAAAATTATTAACCTTGCAGATCTTATTTCTGAAGATACCATTCCAAAGTGATCCATGATAAGATTTTTACCTTCTCATTGTAAGTCAGAAGATACTTTCCCATGTTTAACTACAGTGGTAGCCAAAGTGGATCAGATTATATACCTTTTACAATGGTCAACACTAAGATATAAATATCTCACTCCTAATACAAGCACAGTCAAAAATGGATATGCCTTCTCTGTATCATTAATGTTTTACTTAATGTGAGTTTTAGGTACCTTTTGCCATGTGTACTCATCATACTAGTCAGGTTATATACTTTTTTTTTCTGTGCACTGAGTATCTCAAAGTACTGCTTCAGCCTTTCAGCACTTGCTTTCTTCCTTGACTTTGTCTTTAAGGTCTGTCTTGATACTTATATTTCATTCAGTTCATTTTTCTATTGCTTGGACTTTATCCTACGCTCCTTAGACTAGCCTGTCTTGGTCTTTGTACTCAGCTTTTCTGAGTTGCTTTGGTCATCTCAGGACCTTGGTTTGATCTCTGCTTCCCTCATCAAAGTGGGACCTTTCTAACCTCTGAAATTTGAAATCAACCAATCATTTGCAAATAATTTTATACTGTCAAAATGGACATCCAAGGCTACATATGCCACCTGTCTTGATTGATTCCAGCATGCAGGACTCACTGCATTTAACACACTGAAGCTCCCACATGCTGTCGCCCTCTCAAATGCTTTTTCCTGTCTGTATGCACATAATCCACAAAGCAAGAAAATAGTATTTACGTTAGTACAATAAGAGAATGACCCTTTGTACCACATTAGAGTTAAAGAAAGAAAGGTAAATTTAATACTGCCCAGAAAGTAAGTACTGAACTGCAGGGAGAACAAATGCCTATACTTCCAGGAGATATTCCTGTGCTCATAGTAAAAAATGTGATATAATAATAATAAATATCCATCTATTCAAAGTAATCCTAACTGCTCCACTGAAACCTTTATTTTCCTATATGAAGGCATATGGCAAACTACCTATTGGAAGAACAGAAATAATTTAAACAATATACTTTAATAAAACTGTCTTTCATGTGGAAAACTTGATGAAAAGTCCTTCTCGTGATAGTGTCAGAAAGATGGTGGACATAACTGAAATATTATTGTTCATGATCTCTCAGTATGAAGCTTCTTGCTGGCTTATATACAGCAATATAATGCAAAAATCATGCTGAAAAGTATGTCATATGTCATTCTTGAGAGACATAAAGGTTAAGGTATCCTAAATATTTGTCTCTATAATGGAGGGCGATTAAGCACAGTGATCTTTGCTCTCTAGAAGTTCGAGGAGTGACCATCCGCTGTCATCAGCTGTTTTTTTAATGGATGCCTCTGTCCCTTGAAATCACATAAGGGTTATTCTATTATAATAATGGAGTTAGTATTAACATACTTATAACATATTCTTACCAAAGAGCTAGTCAGCTGCAATTTTTCCATTTGAAAATAACAACAATTAAGGAATTATCCAATTTCACCCGGATATTTAATGCATGTTTCTGAGGATTACTCAGTTCACATGTTCACAAAATGATACTGTTTTCTGTGCTGATTCATAAATTGCTGCCAAGAGGATGCCATAACAGTTACACGTGACTGAAATTCAGAGCTCCCAGAACACTAGCTAAAGTGACAAGGTAATAAAAATCCTTACTTCCATTTCACTGTCTCTATCTGTATAGAAAAAAAGCAGAATCCTAGTCTTAAATACAGCATCTAACTCCGTAATAATTTTTTAAATTCAAACAACAGGTCTTCAGCTAAAATTCAACATTAACATCTTTTTTTTTCTGTGCCCTCCCCCTGCAATATATTCCCAAGGACATTTATTACCTGTCAGCCATATGCAAATATAGAACAGATGATACCTTAATGTAGACAGGTAACGTGCATCTCTGGACCACCTTTTAACATACCCATGAGACCTAAGTTGATTTATTAATTCCAGTTATGTCATTATAGTTACAAACTTCTGACTTATTTTCCCAATTCTCTCCCTATAGGAGCAAAGATGTCAATGTAGGGTTACTCTTGAAATTTCCCATTTACCAATAGGTTAACCAAAAAAAGCCACTTCCAGAGGACTGTACTGTACATCAAATACCATCACAATAACTCTACTTTTGTAAGAGTTATTAGCAATGATAATAAGCAGATTGTGATCAAGTAAACTCGCATTTTAACACACAGTTCTAATACAAAAAAAAAGATTAAACAGATTGCTAAAGCAAGAGCTAAATGCAATAAATTCCTCTATAGTTAGTGAAGGTAGACTGTTCAGTTATGAGACACTTTACAGGTACATATAAGCGTTACACTACAGGACATAACAGGGGGAGTGGGTCAGAATTATGGAGGTGTAGAAATGAGGTGGATAAGCCTAAGGACAGTCATTTCATACTCAACAATAATTGACATGAACTTTCTGAACCTTCAGTTTAAAACATTCCATTAAAAAAAAGGGCCTATATTTTTTTTGCCTTGTAGTGATTTGGCCAGTGTACTGTGTACTTAGCTGAAGAGTCCTTTAAACTTTCTATTTGACATATGGTGACCAAGCAACCCCAGAATTTGGCTGTGTTTGCCCACACTGGTGATGGGCAGATAAGAAGGCAGCGCCTTTTGACTACGGTCTTCACCTGCTGAAGTGCGATTGTTACAGATGTGTTTCTTCTCTCCCAAATGTAATGAAAAAATGTGTAAATTTGGAATAGATACAGCTGTATATGAGGCAAAAAAAAGGAGGTAGGACTAGAGAACCTACAGAGGTCCCTGACACCCAAAATTATTCAGCAACTCTAAACTAGTTCATCAAGAGTTTGTAAACATTCACTCTTGCTGTTCATACATCTGGTGTCAGAAGCACTGAGTGTTGCTTAAAGTGATTTTGAAACAACAGTCAGAATTGAATAAAGGGCTAAATACTAGAAGTACATTTTAATTTATTTATTTTTTGTAATACAAATGCTGGTGTGTCATAACCATCCAATTTTCCTACCACTTAAGATTAGATGAAAGAGGACTTTTTAAGTGGAATCTTTATGTCTTTCAAGTATTTATGGCTGACTTTCCAGAAACATGTAACAAGGGATAGAAATGTGCAGCTTGACATTAGTGGAAAGTGATGCTTCTTGGTATTTGTCATACAATTACCATTGTCTACTTAAAGGTAAAAGAGATGTCAGCTGTGCCTTTGCAAAATACTTGGCTCATGCATCAGATTCTCTTGAAGGTTTTTTAAACTGAGCAGGAGTATCTTCCTTAATTACTAAGTTACCTGCAGTTAACAAGTTTTAAGATTTAAAACTATTCATTTTATATGTATTTTCCTCTTTGAATTAATTTGTTTTACCCATAAGCAGTATAGATTAGAATGCTAGCACCCATGCTATGGGTAATTCCCTTGATGGGAAAAAGAGCTAGAAAGGTCAAAAGCTTCTAGAAATTAATAGAAATTAATCTAAATAATTTGATTACAGATTTGGAGTGAGGGGAGGGGGTGAAGAAAAAAGAAAAAGTAAAGAACCTATAACACGGCAGATGAAAACAGAATGGAGAGGAATATCTTTGAAAATCCTTCTATCTTTTTTTCTTATATGACTTATAGCACATACTTTGGGCTCACAATGAAAACCCTGAGAAGTAATTATGTTTATTATTTAGAAAACCATCTGCATTGGAATGTGGTATCATTACATGGTCTGAATGATTACTGAATGTACATAATATTTTCTTATCCATTTGACTTATGACTTATCAATTGTACCTTTTATCCAAACCTTTCCTAAGTACTTAAGAACCAACTATTTTTTACTGGAAGGTGCTTTGTTTCCTACCAAAGAGCACTGAAACAAAAGCTGTTGCCTCCAGCCTTTGCCACTGTTAAGCAGTGTAAGGTGAGCACACACAGCACAGCCAGAGGTATGGCAGAAAGCATACTTTACCTCCATGCCTCACTAAATAATACATTGGCAAGGCAAGCACATAAGAGATTTGGTGTCTTGTAACTACTATCAGACGTGTGTCTATCAAGCTTCATGTTCGTTAGTCAAATGAGACCAATGAATTAGAGAACGTTTAAATTTGTCTTCCTTTAAACAAGCACACAATGAGTGCAGCAGAGTCACAACTGGAAAACTTGACTGAGAACACCACAGCGGTAAGATAAGTTCAGTACAAATATGCAATTAAACTTTTTTTTTTTTTTTTTTTTTTTTTTAATAGGCTGTAGTGTGGGGCCTGATACTGTTCATGTAATAAATAAGGGTATAAAAGATAAAAAAAAAAAAAAAAGCATGTTTTTCCTTAAATCCCATGAATGCGAACAATGCACTTTCTAGTCCTCTCTTATTAGATGAGAAAAATGTGTTGATTTTAATGGTAAGATAGAAGAATTAGTATTCCAGTGTGATTTATCTCAAAATACTGGAACCTAGTTACACTGATAGAATAGGGGTCTGTCATAATTTACAGTTTGATTATTTAGCTCTGAATATTTGTATCAGGATAAAGGTTGGCATGTTAAATGACAGCCTGAATTACTCTATTTTCTCAGAATATGACTAGGAATTTGGAAGTGCTTTACATTTTGTAGTAATCAAGAACTATTACAGCTCTTTTCATAAACTTGTCTGAGCTGTTTTTTTAAAGTGTCTGAAATGTAAATGAAGAAATGTTATAGATCCTTGATGTTCTGCTTACTTACAGAAGAAACTGCAACCTTTTCAGGCAACAGTATCAGAAGTGTGTGCCAAGCTACCATGTGCACATTTAAAAAGTCTTTAGAGGATAAGAGATTATTTAATAAGGAGGTCAGTGAACATTGCAGTTGGACTAGGTGATTGTTGTAGAACCATTCCAACTGAACTACTTTATTCCATTGGTGAGATTTAGAGAAGAATTTAGGCAGTTACTCTTTCCTCTGTTTCATCCCCCCACCTCCCTTCCCAGAACTGACATAAACTAAGGGGTCAGCTGCTTTTATTCTGCACGTTGTTCTTCAGTGGTTTGGAAAATGCACTGAGTTGAATGATGCACAGTCTTCATTTGCAATGTGCTGGTCCTTCTCTCATAATTTATCCCAACATGGCCTAAGTATCCTCATGCCAGGGATTCCTCACAGTGCAGATTAACTGGAACCAGATGTCCAGGGTGGGATAGAAGGGGAGTTTATCAAAGGAAAGAGCTAGATGAAGTAGTACAAAAGATCATGGAAAGGACTTCTCAAATCCTGTCCCTTTTGGTTTTGCTTTGGTTTGGTTTTGGGGGGAATGTTGGTGGTTTGTTTTCCTTCTTCTTTTAATCGAGAAGGAAATCCAGCTCAATATGGAATGTCAAATGGCAGCTATTTGACAACAGACTGTTTTCTACTAGAAGTCAAAAGAGGACTCACCAGTACAATATGCATGATTATATCATCCCACAGGGATACAGCTAAATGAGCATAGCAACACTATTCACAAATAGTTCTGCAAATAAACTGTATAATTTTACTATTTTTACAACTTCTATTTACTTGTTTGCAAGTGAAAAAATGAAAGTGTTTACATGATGAAAATATGATGAATATGCAGGTAGCCATTTAGGCAAAGGAATACACAGCAGAACTGAGAACAGTTTTTCTCAACAGCTTTTTTTTTTTTTTTTTTAAATTACTTGCATTAATGTATTCATCTACCAAATGAATAAATAGTCTGCAAATGGTAGAAGAGGGCTTATCTCATTTACAACTCAAGAAGAAAATGCCATTTCAATGATCCTACTGAGAAGACTGATTTATCAACAACTTCAGGTTTAAAAAAAACCCCTGAAAATTACAGGATATCTTCAATACATGAGTCTACAAAATCTACAGGCCTTCCTATAGCTTTTTGCACATTTATTACATGAAGTGAAGAATTGCCATAAGCCTTTTATAAAATCAGTGGAAGAGAGATCCAAAAGATCCCAGAGAAGAAACACACAAAAAGTAAAATGCACAATTTGATTGTAGTGTCTGAATGCTATGCTATCATTGGCCTCATAAAACACATTCATGTAAAAGGTTTATAGGTAGCATTCACAAAGACCTGCTTTCGAAGGATATATAGCATTTTAGGTAGTTCCTTCACAAAAGTTCCACCATCAATTTCTGCAAGAATGATTA
Source organism: Megaceryle maxima (assembly GCA_024605025.1). Lineage (NCBI taxonomy): Eukaryota > Metazoa > Chordata > Aves > Coraciiformes > Cerylidae > Megaceryle > Megaceryle maxima. Next base: position 20,793 of record JANHGN010002810.1, read on the forward strand.
CTCACTAGTTAACTTAACTTGTTTGGTGCAACAGGACCAAAAACATGAGTGCAACAGGCTAAGATCTGTCTTGCCACAAGTCCCGTACAGAGGTGGACTCCTATTCTGCTGCTCCTGAGAAGAAAATAGTCACAGAGCCACAGATGTGAATTTGCTTGCAATTTCAGCAAACTAAATAGTGTAATAAGTTTATTGTTGCTACGAGAGTGACATCAAGATAAGTTCTGGGGAGAAGTGAATAGGCCAGAGGACAAAAAAATATAGCCAGATACCCGAGAGCTAAAAATAGCAGGCTTAAAAGAAAAAATCAAGATACTTGATAAAAGCAACAATATCTGTTCTCCCCTTTACTCAAAGAAGACAATATTGCAGAAGGCCAGCAAAAAATAAAAACTACAGTCAGTAGAGCCAGTATGAAATTATAATAGCGAATAAGGTCTAAGTTCAAATCTGAGCTTTTTTTTTTTTTTTTTCATATTTCCTCTATTTTTTTCTACATTTTCATAAAGCTCAGGAAACAATTAAAATAACTATTTTAGATATTCAGTACTCATCAAATATTTCACTTGAAATAAATTTCCATTACTATCCTACAGTGATTTAAACTACCATGAACAGGTAGGGAAATAAATTAGAAGATCAGAGACTAGTTTCAAAGATAGAAGTAATAAAGTGTGAAAACCTCAAACTCTAGGATTTTGGGGGGTTTGGGGGTTTTTTTTGTTGTGTTTTTTTTTTTTTTTTTCCCTCTATAATTTCAGAGAGAGACTTTCATTAAAATATATCATTCTTCAGGAAATGGCTTAAAGTCAGGTTTAGGCCTACACTCAAATTTATTCCTGACACAAATACAGATACTACAAGAAAATCTCTCTGGGGGAAGAGGGAAATGCAGCAAATCAGCAATTTTATAAACTGTTGAATCCCTACAAATTTTCACCTCATACAAGCCAATTTCTTCATGCAAACAAAAAAAAAAGCATTTGGTTTATCCGTTGTCTAGCAGCCAGAGATCCCCCCATAGACAAGAGTAAAAGAAGCTACCATTGATCTAAATCTGTTTTGAGAGATGTGAGGGAGAACTCCAGACTCTTTTTGAATGACAGTGTAACATCTACCCTGAAAAACACTGAAACCTACAAAAGGACCTGCTGGCAATGAAGCAAAACATAGGAGAATGTGGATATTGCATAAGCACACTTACCTGAATTAGGAAAAGCCTTCTTCACAGTCAATTCTTAGATGCAGTGTAAATCAGGAGTATTTCCAACATACAGCTATGAGTTAGGTTGAACATTCCTGTGACTACTGAATTTAACAGCTGTTCTTCACTTTTTGTTGAAAGTCAGGCCCATTTAGGATCTTTGATGAAACCAGGAAGCTTAGAACAACAGGTACATGTGGTAGGAGAAGGAAAGGGTGTTACTTTTGCTTGCAGGAAGGGGAGAGTATGGGAGACAGCTTGCATCAGTCAAGGGGAACTAGCAGGATATTAGCCATAGTCACAACCTAGTACTGCTGAAAAGCTAAAGGGCTAGCTGCTGATTGTAAAGAAGGTAAAAGCTGTGAGCCAAGAAACTCTTGTCTTCTTCAAGAAAAGTGGCCCTTCAGGTTCCTTCTTTAAATATTCTTGGAGTGTATCAAATACCTAGTGCTTCTCCTGTGCTTTTTCCTCCAAGAAGCAAAATATGACAGGCCACAATAATCCTCATTAAGAAGTCACTCAAAAAAACCCCCCTAACCCAAATTCCCAACAGTGCAGATTTAAGATCAATCAATTGTAAGCATGGTAAAGGTCAGTTAAACAAATAACAAACGCTCTTACCCAGAAAGGAGGGGCTAACAAATTGGTGTTTTAGGTGGTAGTAGTTGGGTCTAAGTTCTTTTTTTATCTTCACTGTTTTTAATGTATGTTATTTCTTCTCAAACTGATTTTGAATGAGAGATGAAAAGTTAGATTTAAGTACTTGCTACACGGCAGAGAACCTCCAAATAAAACCTCTTGGGAGCTGATGTCGGGAAATGGGTAGCAGATCTCAGCAACTGCTGCAAAATGATAGAATGGCAATTTTCCTTCTCAGGCATACTGTAAGAAAGATGGAATAAGCCTTTGTGAGAACACAGTCAACTGATCTGATATCAACACTTAGTAATTTACCTGGCAGAAGAGTTATGGTTCAATTAGGGGCCCTGTACAGGGATGAGTTTCCAGACTATCCAACTACTCTCACAGCTAATGCAGTAGCCTTTCTGCCTCCTGGCTGCATCAAAATGCTGTACCTCACTCTACAATACTGACAGCTGATTCAAATCTAAACCAGCAGTCACCTGTCACCACACCTTTCAGCGAAGCACACACTGATTACCAGGCACTCAGTCATTAGTCCCACTTTGTTTGACATTCTCCCTAATTGTGAGCTTGTTGCTTTTCCATTCATGATAGACAGCAATTCGGCTGGCAAGTTTAAGAATAAAATATCCGAACACCACCATTAATTCACACTTTAATTAATGCTGTATGAGAACAATGACGCCTTTCACTGATCCTTACTAGATCTGGTCTTACTGGATCTCAGTTTCCACTGGGAAGTGGCTTCTGTCCCAGCTGCCAGCCTGTGCCCAAGCCTGTCCTATGACCCACAAGGGCTCTCAAGCCTCCCCATGTTGGCTCTGCTGGCATGGTGCTGTCTATCTCTGACTCAGGCACATGTTGCATTGGCAGGGCACGCTGGAGCTGACAGACTTTCCCCTGCAGAAGGGCTCCGTGGAGCTCCTCAAGCAGAGATGGGAGTCCACCAATGCTACAAGACATGGCCCAATGCTCTGGTGCTCGCCAACCCCAAGGTCCCTGGTGCCAGCTAAGATCAGCAGTAGCAGTACCATGGAGAAAGTGTCAGCAGACAACAGGAGGGTGGATGTGTTCAAGGAAGAGACGCCAGGTGACCCCCAGCAGATTGAGCACGTCCCCTTCACTGTGGAGGAGCTACGGAGCCACTTTGAGGCTCTGGGTGGCAAGAAGGTAAGTGCTTGGGCTGGGCAGACACCTTGAGGGAATGAAGATGGGCCTCAGGGTTTCAGGGTGGTTTCCTCAGCCTCACACCACACCTCTTCTGTGCCTCACTGAGGATGGGAAGAGCTGGCCACAGGTCTTATGGATGTCCTGTGGACAACTGGGATCAATATGTTAATACTGTGTTCCATAGTTTTCCTTATTCCATAATGTTACTCAGCTGGATCATTTTAATGGTTGCTGACTGGTGCTATCTGCCATACTGTCAGGTAAGTTAGTGTGCAATTGTGCTTGGCAAATGCTTTTTAGGTGGGGAGAAAACCAAGATATTTTGGCCCAAGAGAAGAATTCCCAAATGAAACTATTTACAAACACTCTAAAACTTCCTGAAACAATTGCTTCATTTTTTGTAGAACAGTATTGACTCCTTTTCAACTGGGAAACCTGCTGTCACTTCACCCATCGGCTTTCACTGGTATAACATGACAGGCCTGGACAAATTGCAAACTTTATTTGCCATCAGATTTTTGTCTATCTGTGATTTCTTTGAACTATCTAGGGAGAAGGTAGGCTTCTTTGAAACTTAAGAAATGCTTCAGAGAAGTCTAGGATACCAAAAAGTTTATTAGTTATCTTAATTAGAGCAACTTCATCTGTTTTTGTGGCTAAAATGTTTTTTGCCATGCTTTACCTCCTCTGCATGAAAACTACAATGTGCCTGCAGGTTCTGGTTGCTGATGGAATATTTAAACCTTCCACATAGTAATTCCTCACTTCTTGTTCAGTTACCAGGTTGAAAAAAACCCACAAAACAACAACATAAATAAATAAATAAAATTATCCCCTTTGAACAGTTTTTACCCCAATTCTCAATCAAAGCTATACTAAAACTTGAGATCACAACTCCATGTTCTACCACCTTCTAAATGCTTCAGGATAACTGTGCCAGTCTATGTAGTCAGTCATTTGCCCATTCAATGCTCAGAGTGATTTAAAGATGGTTTTCTGGTCCCAAAATGAGAGTTCAGAATAATGCATGCTGACTGTGATATAATTCACACACAAACTTATGTTATTAAAATATATTAGGTTTTTTATGTTAACAGTAAAAGTTCGTGTGATTCATGAAAAAGCTTTTCATTGGCTTTAGATACATAATACAAAAAGTAGCATGTAACAATAAAATAAAGGTTAAAACATTATGGATTATGGAGCACTTTAAAGACCATATAAAATAGTCACAAACTGCTGCTAAGTGGCATACTCAAATGATTTTAACGTGGAAACCTTAGTGGTTGATCTAATAGTCATTGTTTAATAATAGCAAAATACACTTCTTTTTTTTCCCCTATAAAGCAGTACATTCAGTATTGCAGACATAATTCTTGTAGAAGAAAATTGCTTCCTTTTTAATCTTACTGATATCAATGCTGTATTTGAGTGAGAAGGAGTAAATTTTTGGAGTTAAACAGCATTCTTCACTTGACAGGACTGCAGACCTTTATTTAAACAATAAATACCAAGAAAGTAAAATAACTCCTTACTCCCAGTCTCAGAACCATTACACTAATTAAATACTACTTTGCACATTTTGCTATTGCCTCACCTGCAAATGCTTTGAATTCACATGCAGCCAAGAATCTAACCATTAGTATTACTATTTCACTGATTATTAAAGATTATTTCCAAGTATATCTTTTCTTGCTAGGTGTTTCACAAAGTGAAAATTTATCATTTCTGATACAAAAGGGAAGCAAGGGTTTGGTATAAACAGTGGGAAGTAGGGGAAAAAGTCAATGAAGTGTGACTTTCCTTATAATTTTTTTTTTTTTTGCCAAGAGCACTGCCTATGAAACATATTTGAGTAGAGCTGTAGTTAAAATCAATTTTAGTGAAAAAGAGGTGTACTCTCTACAGAGCATGCCTTCTTCCTAAGTCACTGAAACTCATGCAGGATTTGCAACTGTTAAGATCAGCATCTTGAAAAGAACACTGAAAAGCAGATGGTGCTTATAAACTGGGAAATTACAAGGGGTGGAAAACAATGAGGAACAGGCCCTTTTTTCAGAATTCAAGTGGAAGAGTTTGAATTCTGTTATCCTGTTCAGATAGGTGTCTTAGGAAATAAGATTTATATTGCCTTTGAGGATTTGTTTCCTGAGCATTGTAAAAAAATCTTGAGGATTCCAAAATGCAATTGATATAAAATGTAGAAAAATGGAATCTGCATCATAAAAGACTTTTACAATGTAAGCATTACTTCAATATTTTTAATTAAAAGAAAAATTTGAAAGTGGGCCTACCAAAATGTAGGCTGTCATACCAACTGTTTCCAATGCTGAAGAAGTACGGCTACTTAAACTCCGGTCATGCACTTAGAAATCTCGGCAACACAGACCAAAAGCAGGACTGACAAGGCTTCAAAAAAGTACATGAACTCCATAGGCACAGGAGTTCTCTAAAAGGCTAGATTATTTTAGTAATATTTAAACGTTGGAGCCAAACTGATGCTGTTGCTAACAACAGCATTGACATCTATGTCCAAGATCTAATGGCACCAAAAAATGTAGAAATTAGATTCCTTCACTGGTAACAGTGAATAAGCATGAAAAAAAACCCCAGTCATGCAAGATTGATATGATCCACAGAAATCTCAGTCTTTGCATGTATAAAGCCTCAAGTCTGTATCATATTTTAAATTAATATACTGAAGGTATTTAAAGGTGCATATTAAGCATTTGACGTGTATCTGGTTAATAAGGACCCTAGACATTAAAGGTGACAAAGGCATTGATTAATATTAATGAATGTTAAGTATTTCATTAGTTAAATATTTCACCATGAGAGAAGATACTTGTCATGAAAAACAACAGCAATTTAGCATGCCTTGGGTAGTTACATTTTGACTGTAATTCTAGCAAGTATTCTATGATACAAGAAAATACATCACTATATAATGTAAGGCTGTGCAAAGGTTTTAGCAAACTGATTGCTTACGATTCAGTCTCTTTCAAACATAGTACATTCCCGTGGGCAGGAGGAGTGAAGAAGGGGGAATGAGCTGATGCATTTTCTGTGCATTTTCGCGGTGGTTTCACCCAGAAGAGAGGGAGGAGGTTAGTACAAAGTTAGAAATGACTATATGTAAAACTAAGTCAATGCCATAGAAATCACAGAGGAATTTTTAAAATTTAAACAAGATGTCTTTTAAGGCTCAGTGCCAGCTAACTATATTACAGTTACCTTATGCATAAATGAAGGTGCTCATTAGCCTTATGCTCAGAAAAAGACTGCCATGAGTTGTAACCTTGCTTAAATGGACTATCTCTTGACTAATCAGACTTTCAGGACCAGGGCCCATCTTACTATGCTATTCCATAGGAAAAATAGATTTTATTCTAAGAAGGAAAAAAAACCTGCTGATTAAAAAATCTAAAACCTCTCATTCAGGTTGCATTTTCATTGCTGTGCTGTTATTCGTATATGTACAAAATCAATAGAGAAAAATCAGGTCAACTAAATAATGTCAAACTATAATATGACTTCTTAATAGTTAGATCAATCGCATAAAGAACCCTCTGCTGGTTCAAAAGTGAAAGACGTTATCACAAGCATTTAGGCTTTTGGCATATTTTTCTTCCTGGTGTGTACATGGTGCACTGTGCCCATTTCTAATTATTTGAATGGAATTAACACTTCATATTGCAATAAGAAAATACAAAAAGGAGAAAACAGAGTCAGGGACTAAGTTTGAAGCTAAATCTCTTGAAGTGAAATTACTTTCGCCAGAGTTTATCCAAGTGGAACCTGGGTGCATTTACTTCTTAGGAGTATTAATAAGTTAATTATTAAGTCCGTTGCTGGAGTCTTTTAATGAAAGCCTATAGTATCAGGGCTATCTTTCCATGTCCATATCTTTCCATTATTTAGAAATAAACTGATGTCCTATTCTCATAAAATGACAAGTATTTTTCCCTTTCCTGTAGAAAATACCTGTTTCTTAGGAAGTAAAAATATATTTAAACAACAATTTACTGTACTGAGTCATCACTATCATAACAACTATTTTAGTTTATTAGCACTCCAAGGCATTGGAATGTTAAAGTAACTAAGGCCTGTGTTTGCTGGAGAGTGATTATGTATGTTTTTCTTAAAATATGTTAAAGCATCCCAACTGACAAAATAATTTCATGCTTACTTTTTAGAGAAACCTATTCAAAGAACTCATTAAAATAATTCATTTAAATTATCTGGTATATGTTTATTAAACTGTGTCCTTTGCAGAAAACATACGAACTGCTGCCAGAAAGTAAATGAAGGGAACAGATGCTTAATGTAAAAGGTTAGACTTTCATTAAAATTGTTTAAACAACCAGCATCTTTTTCTCTTAACACTCTCAGAAATGTTTATATTAATTTAGCAAAGCCATGTAATGTAGAAAAGAATGGAACCCCCACAACACCCGTAGGTCAGTTTTGTACCCTGTTAGCACTTGCATCATTTGTATTTTTGTTATGGATGAATGAAAGTGAATACTGAGGAGTGCATAGGATGGCCAAACAATTGCCCTTGCTGAAAAGCTTGATCTTGAAGGGTGTGCTGTATGGTCATCCTTCTGGTTTTTGGCTGGCTTCATGTCTGTCTTAGCTCGTTCTTTTTGTGACACAATGCACTCCTCCCCTTTGTAAACCTTTCTCTAATGGCAAAAGACTCCACAACAAGGGAAGGGCACATTGTCTATGGGACTTGAATTGTAGATCATGAAGAACCAGTTTTGGTGAAAATTCACTTTTTTTTTTTTTCTTTCCTTAAAGGAAAACTTTTCTTCTGTGCTTTTACTTTTTCAGTAAATGTGTTGGCTCCTTATAGGTACCTTACAAATCATCTGAAGAAACAATCCTTCTCCCGCTTCCATTATTCTTAGTTAACTCATCTCTGAACTGGACTGGCTTTTCACAGTTTGGTAGATTTATTACATTTTTGACTTTCTAGAAACTGGACACACTGACAGTTCTCACGGATCTCTACAATGTCTTATGCCAGGGAAAGCAGCTGTTCCAATAGAATGGGGCTTTCCAAAACTTCTTTGTTCACAAACAGTCCCATGACCTATTGTAATACAGTGTGTGTATATATACACATACGGGCATACACATACATATATTTATATATAAAGTTCTTCTATAAAGTACTGTTCCTTCCTGTTTAACCAGTGAATTGGCAGTGATTTCACATTCAATCCCAGGGTATCACCTGCAGTTCTGCAGTTCTTCTGAACTCTATTCCCTGTGTTAATTACACCATTATACTTTCATTGTATATACACCCAGAAGTAACTATTTTCTGGAGAGTGCACCTGCCTTCCTCAAGGTGTCATGCAAAACTGGACTTGAAATCAGCACCGATGATTCACGCTTGTGACAACTGAACATTTCAACAGAACATTTCAGACCAACTTCTTCATCACACCCATTAACTAGTTTCATAGAATCATAGAATGTTAGGGGTTGGAAGGGACCTAGCAAGATCATCTAGTCCAATCCCCCTGCCAGCGCAGGATCACCTAGATCAAGTCACACAGGAACATGTCCAGGTGGGTTTTGAACGTCTCCAGAGAAGGAGACTCCACAACCCCCCTGGGCAGCCTGTTCCAGTGCTCTGTCACCCTCACTATAAAAAAGTTTTTCCTTATGTTTACCCTAAACCTCTTGTGTTCAAACTTACTCCCATTGCCTCTTGTCCTAACATTGGATGAGATTGAGAAGAGTCTGGCTCTATCCTCCTTACACTCACCATTGACATAATTTATAGACATTAATGAGGTCCCCCCTCAGTCTCCTCTTCTCCAAGCTAAAGAGACCCAGCTCTCTCAGCCTCTCCTCATAAGGGAGATGCTCCACTCCCTAGTTTCACTAGTTTCTTTCTTTTTTGTCTGCCTAATTTTTAAGTAACTATGCCTAGGCCAAATATTTGAATTGTTCCAAATAACAACTTATTTTCCTTTCAATTCAGCTTTACAATCATTTGCACTTTGTTTGGAGGTGTGTACAGCAGAGGAAACAATATGTAATAGGATCTCGCCTTAAAAGGAAAGAATCATCCACTTTTCCTTACAGTGAGAGATGTTAGTGTTTGAGCTATGGCAACAAGGAAAGTTGGTAGGAAAAAAAAGTAGGACAGATCAATCAGAAAATTGAAACTTGCATGTCACCAGTTCCTTAAGAGAAATTAAATTTGGGGTTAATCCTATCTAGATATAAAGTACTGTTGAACAGGCTGCATTTTTCTAAGGAAGAAGACAGGATGGACTATAGTCATATGACCTCAGCTAAACTTTCCGAAGGAAGTCCCCTTTGTGCTGAGATTTAGTAGATACTTCTATTTGCTTCACAGTGTTCTTGTTCCCCACTGCTTATTCAGAATCCATGAAGATTCATCGTGTATCATGTGCTGCAAACGAGGGTTGCTTATTTTTAGGATCACTTTTCCTTGACAAATTGCAATGATTTCAGGTGTGTGTCTCACTTTTGGCTGCTTATTATCTGGCTTTATTCCGTATGTTCGTTCTGCCCTGCTCTTAAAAGGCTTCTTGCCTGTTTTTTTTTGTTGTTATATTTTTAATTTAAAGAGGCACTTTTAATCTATTATGCTGAGTTGAGTTTTCTATGGAGTACAGTTAGCAAATAGGAAAAAAAAAAATGTTGACAGGGCATGAAACATTACTTCCTAGAATGACTGTCTTTCCTGTGAAGGCAGTCTGAAAACCTGAAAATATTTTTAGGAAGAGGGAAGCATTTAAATAAAATAATTTTTAAAAGACAAAGCACATTTCTCTACAAGATTAAGTCCTTTTTTTTTTTTTTTATGCCATTGGACATAATTGTATTTCCATCATTACATGGTAACAGATATCTCTAAAAAGACACATGTATTCACGGGAGTTTAACAGGTATTTTAAAGGTCTAGAAAGTGAAAAATATTCATAGCCAAAAAGACTTCTTGGTAATACAGGGCTTCTGACAGTGTTTGAGATCTTTTTAGGACTTCTGCGTGTATCACAGGAGATATGAATGCTGTTCTTCCTTTAGTTCTTTCTGTAAAGACCAGTTCAGGTAAAGAGAAATATTTTGTTTTGTGTTAACTGAAGTTCTGCAACTGAGCCTGCAATTTGGAAATGGAGTGAATAGAGAAGAATCTTATTCACTTCAGGAAAACTGAAAGAACTAAAAGTATCATGTTGGTTTTTTTCTTTCAAAGTCCTAATACTGTAATATAAGGCTATTTGTAGTAGAAGTGACTGTGTATGTTTCTATATACAATGTTGGAAATGGCAGCAATGAAAGAACGTTAAGGTGTATGGAAAGAAAGACAACATTGTCTCATTTTGCTCTCCCTTCTTGTTTTCTGGGAGAATTTAGGGGGTTACAAGAAGAAATTAGATTTTGACTAACTTTTATTTATTTATTTATTTTATTTTTATTTAATTTATTTTTATTTTAATT
>JANHGN010002813.1:0-10576 GCA_024605025.1 Megaceryle maxima
TTTTTTTTTTTTTTTTTTTTTTTTTTTTTTTTTTTTTTTTTTTTGGTACTCTGTATTTCATAGTATAGTAATACAAGTCTGTGGGCAAGGGATATCCTTACCTAGAACTGGAAGTATTAAGAATCAAGTCTGGAATAAATAATTGCTTGTAATAAGAGATCTATGTGTTTGGGAGTTGCAAGAACAACTTAAGAGAAAGATGGAATAGATTATAAAAAAAATGTTGAGATTTGGTTGTTCTGTGTTGTCAGAGACCTGTTGAAGCTGAGGAGTGCTTGACAGTGAATATTTACTTCTAAAAGAGGAACAAACCTGAATTTGAATTCAAGATGATAGGAAAACTATTAAAATTGTGAGTAATGAGAAGCTTTATTTGTCTGAGACAATATTAGTTTGGGCTCTTAAAAAGCTTGTGGAGCTGAAAATTAACAAGGAAAAAAACCACAACCAAACAGTAAGAGAGATAACATCTCAAAAGAACAGTAAAAAGGGTAATAAAGAGTCTGATAGAAGCATGGCTTACAATGTAGTGGGTTTTCCAGCAGCAAAGAGTTAATGTGACAGATGCAGCCATGATCATGTGGTGCAGGACAATGCACTGCCTTCTGCTAGAGGAGGAAGCCAACTGTAAACTGGCCTATCAAACATGTTAACTTCTACAAAATCAGGTAATCTTTTACAAGAAAGTTCAAAAAAAAATCTTTCTAGATGTCTAGAACTAGAAATACAAAATATCATGAAAAAGATATCATAACTGTGCTTCTGGATAATAAACATGAGAATGAGGGTAAATTTTTTAACTTGAGCTTGAATCAGCTCCTTTTCAGGTCTAAATGTTTGTCAAAGCAACTGACCCTTTTTGTCTATTTGACACATTACTATTACTTTAAATACCTTTTTCCTGCCAATTATTTTATTGAAAAACTCAAAGGTCTGTTTAAATCCTGAGAGAACATCAGGATAGTATAGTATGCTTGTTCGCTGTTTGTACTTGTCATTCTTTTGTGTATCTTAGCTCTAGCAAAAAAAAGAAAAAAAAAAATTCTTATTTATAGAAGGTACATAGAAATTTGATTATGTCAATAAGACAGTGTTAAAACAAGATACTTAAATACAGCTCTGAACTGTTCCGATTGTGATTCTGATGCTTCAGTTTTAAATTCTGTGCATAATATTAAATTTCTAGAGATTTATTTAGGAATAAACTACGAATACGTATGTAATCACTAACAGGAGAAATCCAAATTAGTCAACCAGAATCTTGGTCATTTTTGGTTTAAATAATTCAAGCATATTACTTTTATTTGGCTAGAGCTGTGGTAGAGGTTTTATCTTTAATGTGTATGTTAGCTATGGCTTGAGAAGCACATTCGCATTAACCAACTTACATCTACACTACAGTCCCAGTACTCTTTGTTTGACATGAGTAATCTTAGAAGCATATTGTGCTTAATAACTGTACTTGCCACAAATAAAATGTATGATGGATAGCTGTATCTGTGGAGCTCTAATTAATGCAGTACAGAAATTCTTATTGTCAGTTGGATGTAGATTCTCATGAAAGTAATCAAAATCCTATTTCATGGAGTTGGACTTCATGAGGTACCTTCAGATGCTCACTTAGCCAGGGCACAGGACACTCTCACTGCTAGTACAGCAGCATGAGCCCAGGGCTTCCTTGACATGAGGGAGCTCATAAGTAGGTCCAAAACTGTAAACCAGCTCTCTTGCCCTGTCTGCCCATTGGCAGAGCCAGAGGGAGGAATATTTGTTCTTTTGGTGTTTTCAAAATAGAAGCTGCTCTCTCAATCAGTAGTGTTAGTAAATATGAACAAGCATATATTGTTCAACTGGGAAACAAATTTCTACAGCCCATTACCAAAATTTCTAACATGCAGGAAGGTAAATGAGTTGAATATAGGTCTACTCAGCATTCATAAACATTAATATGCTAATGCGCACAGACCAAAGTACATCAACACAATGAGAACAAAATTGTGGTGTAACCAACATCACATCAAATTACTTCTTTCTTTTTCCATAGATGCTAAGGGACCTGGTTAATTTTAAACGTTTGCTCTGTCCACAGAGCTGTACAAAATACCAAATTTTAGGTAAATCAAAAGTAATGAAAGAGGCCCACAATCTTGCCTGTCTTCCCCATCCAAGCCCCTGCACTGAAAGTGCGACAGTCTAGCTCTGAAAGCAATATACAAATGTGCATCTAAGGAGCAATGTTTAGACTTAACTAAATGACCCCTCATTTAAATACTTTCTGTGTCATCCTGTGAACTGACTCTTTTTAAAGAGCCACTCCACTGGAGATGATAGCACGGTTTAGGATTACATGATCATAAAATCAGTGTAAATGGGATCAGAAGCAGATCCATTAACTCTAACTGGAGAGTGTAGTGTGATCTTCTTTCATTGCACTGTACACAGGCTGTATGGCTGTTATTCCAAGTGACAGACGCTTGTTTTCTGGCACTTAATGTGAACATAGAATTAATGGTAATGTGTCCAAGAACACATATTGCTACTACATGGCATTAGCATAGCTTGCTCTGTCCCCAGCTTCTACTCAGAAAAGGATTCCAAAAAGACAAAACAGCTCAGACTCAGTGGAATAATGGTATTTTCTGTCCTCTATAGTGAACCATTTCAGCCTAATGTGTCAAAAATCAAGATTATTAATTACTTTTCATGGTAGTGGAAACTGTTTTCAACAGATTGAAAATTTCTATCAGTGTAAAATATTTGCTCCTCCTGGAAGCAGGAAAATTCTGTAGACAGATTTTTGCCTCTCTTTAAACCTTTCACTATCTTACTAACCCCTGAGGTTTAATAGCTGGTAGACATCTGTAGGCAAAAGTAAGACATATGAGTTCATTAGGGATCTGTATCATGCTTCCAACATGTGGCAACATGAGTGCCTCTTCACCATCTGTTATTTTTGTGAGGATTTTATTATGTAAATGGCAGTACACACTGTGCTCTCTAAACAAAGGAAAGTTATTCCCCTTACAGTATGTTGTGACTGCCAGGCTTCTGTGTCAGACCTGAAACAAATAATGCAAACAGCAGAGAAGAGGCAGAATATCTTCAGTTCTTCTACTTGTCCTTCCAAAAGGGAGCAAATATCTTTGCGAATAATTTGTTTCTTACATGTATTGTGACTCATAAAGACATGTAGTTAATGAAACAGTAAACGGTAGATGGATGAAATTAAATCAAGGTGAAGTTTGAAGGCTTAAAATAGGTTGAAGAGACAATCCTGCAAAACTATGGAGAGTCCTAAAACTGTCTGGTCTCACTGAGAGTCAAAAACATGAAGCTGGGCCCCTAAATCATCTGTAATAAAGTACTGTTGTGGGATAGTGTGCACTACATCCTGGTTTAAAATTCTACATTAAATTACCAATTTAAATTTAAATGTAATTATCTTAACTGGCATATTTTTGGCAGCTGTGATGAGAAAAAAAACCCACAATTCCTATGATACACTGGATCAAGTAAAAAACCATAGGACTTCTAACACTAGCCTTTAATCAAAGTCTGCAAAGACACAAAGGCTTTGAGCTAATCTATGCCAAGCCATGTTGGACAGCATGGCACTGCCTAGAGCATCCTTCTGGTGGCATTTAAAGCACCTGGTGCCCTAGGAAAAGAAATTGCATCCAAGGCTGTAAATTCTGTTTTCCCCATACCCATCTACCAACCAAAAGAAGTTGCTCTGATATCAGTTTAATATTCCATGGGAAAGAAAATGCACCATTAATTTTATTAATTTATTTGTGTGACACCCTAGTGATTAACTACATATATACTCTTCCTCACTGTGTATTTCATGTGGTTTAATATAATTAGATGATTGTTGTGTTCATTGATTTAACTCAAATCTTAATTTGATAATTGGAAAAGGTATGCACTGGGGATTATTTGTTATTCCAAGTGAATTTAAAAAGAAGTAACTGAAGCCAGTGCCATACTTGACCAAACTGATGGTTTAAGAGTGTTTGGTTACTTCCTGCATTGTCTTTCCATTCTTTCTTACACTTGTATTTGTCAGCTTTTCCTGACTTAATTATGATTAAGTGTTGAACTTTACAGATAGCCAGCTGCAGGTATTGCTGTATTGATTAGTTGGTTTTATGAATGTGTTAAATTTTGTGGTTGCAACAGGAACATATTTTGTGATAGAGCCCCTAATAGCTGGAGAGGTCCACCATTAATTTATCAAGCAGCTCAGCTTTAGCAGATTTTTTTTTTCTTTCATTTTTTTTTTTCTTTTCTTTTTTTTCTTTTTGCTATTTATCCATTTACATCTGATTTTCTTAAGGATACTTCTGAAATGTTTTCATGCTAAAAGTCAAACCTGTGTTACTTTTTAAAAGGTGGCAGCAGGAGAAGAGAATGCTACTACGACTTTCCCCTGTAAGCACAAGTACTACAACTGACTCTTTGGGATTTTGGTGTTTGGTCATTGTTTTTGGGTTTTTTGGAGGTCCTTAAAATCAAACTCTGTCACTTCTGTTTGCACCTGTTGTCATGTTTTGTTTGCAGAATTAGAAATCAGTGGTAGCCATACTCCAGTTCCTCAAGTTAAACACTTTGTTCCAAGTTTGTAAATATGACACAAGCTTGCCTTCATCATTGAAGATGTCAGAAGCAGTTTGAAATAAGTTAAAATGTTAATATTATTATGTCACAATCTTGCCCTCTCATAGTGCATGACAAGAATTCAGGCATTGACTAAAGCTAAGTTTTTATGTACATGGTCATCAAAGCAGCTTAACAGACCTTTGTGATGAGAAATGGTACTGAAAGTGAGGAAGAAATATGAAATATATTCATTTCCATCACATTTTTTAAATTGCTACTTACTTCATACACATTTCTGAATCCATCCTCCTATTATTCTATGAACAGTAATATTTTCATAAGTATCATGGATAAAGCTTTTAATTTTGTGTCTGGCTTACTGCCATTTGAAGTTTATTATTCTTTCCACAGTGACTTGTGCAGATGTGGAGTCCTTACTTATAGTTACAGTTTAATTCAGTTTTATGCTATAGAGTTCCTGTAATTTCTCCACCATAGAGTGTTTTAAACATCACATACATGCATATATGATATTAATAGATGTCATTCTAACAGGAATGCCGTTATTCCTCCTTTTGAGTTACAACTTGTTATATGCATGTAACTATAATTAATCCCAATGTAATATACTTTATTTTTTTCTACCAGCTTGTATATCTAAACTAATGGGGAACAGTTACATAATAAACACTCTATGGCTGAAGTCTTCATAACCTTAGAAGACTGGAAATGCCGCTATAAATATACCAGTGTTTTACCTAGACACCTGTATTCTGCATTTGAGAATTCTTAGGTGTAGGGGTAGAAGTCCCTCTTACACAGGACTTTCTGATCTAAACTGGAGCTGAAAAATAGGAGAAAAACCACCCCCCTCTAGCCACAGTAGGAGGACTTCAGCTAAACAGGGGTTGTGCACTGCAGCTGTCCCTGAAGGTCAACAGAGAGTGAGAGAGTGCACAGCCACCACTCCACAGGAACCTGGCCAGGGCAGTGGGCTGCTGCAGCCCCTCAACACTGTTGGGGTGACATGAGTGGGATGCTAGCAGACATCTCGTAAGCTCTGTAGGATGCTCAACACCAGATGTCAGAAATGCCTTACAAGGCCTTTGGTCAAACAACGGGAGGTCTTAGGTTTTAAAAGTATCGGCCAGCCTTCTAACCTAGGGGTATGGAACAGCCTCTCAGAAGAAAATACTCCTGGTTTTTAGAGTCCAGAGAAACTAGGAAATGAAGTTGTAGCTCAGATTTAGTAGTTGGTTATACTATTTGCACATGTAAAACCCCTAAGAAAAATTAAAACAGAAAACTCTAAAGGGAAGGCCTTTCACTACAAATTTTGACTCCAGGATGCCACATGAAGGTAAAGCAATATAACAGTTACACAATTTGAATCCCTTTTCTGTCTTAAGTTTCTGCAAATTTGAGCTGACAGTTATGCATCACCTAAATTCTGATACATGTCCTCTCAATTCACATGCGCTTGGCTTTGTAAAACAAAATTCCTGCTTTGTTACTTGATGGTGCTATCTGTTGGTGTTTCTTTTCTTACTTCTCATGTCTTTTTGGTTTTGTGTTGCTGCTCAGACTCCCCTTTTCCCATGTCACCAGTCAAGATTTTCAACCCTTCTGTACTAACACTTTATCTAACATATTTTCTTTCACAATGCCTTTTTTTTTCTTTTTTCTTTCTTCCTGTATGAACAGCATACAATTTCCAATGTATCTAGCAACTCTTAGGGTAGCTTGAATAGCTAGAGCACTGTGGACTGCATGTCAGAGAGTTAGTATTCTTTGTAACTGCCAATAGCTTTGAGTATATCAGTTTGTTTTTCAATATCTCACTTTCCCCCTCTCCCATTTCTAGTAATGTAGATAGAGCTATTTCCCTTTCTGAGCCAAATGCTATGATGTTCACAAGAGCTATATAGATAGTAAATAGTGTTGGTAACAGAAAAAGAGGAAAGCTTTCATCATCAGAACAAAATGGACCTAAAGGTTTTATAAACTAAAGGCCAATAATTCCCTGAGGTGCATGGGGGGCCACTTCCACTGTAATCAGTCTTGTGAATGTGAAGGCAGAACAGGACCTTGACTGTCTGTATCTGGACTTTGTCAGGCCATTTGTTTGTGACCAGAATTGTATCATTACTCTGGTTTTCAATAAAGGGATGTTCACTGAGGCATCACATTGATATTTTTGAAGAATGTTCCACATTTTCAAAGGAACAAATTTATCAGCAAAGAACTGAAATGCCTAGCTGTTTCAGTATGCTATCAAGATTTCACATCACACTGCTGAGCAAATGCCTTTATTTTTCACCTGCTGCATGTAATGGGAATGACTTCAACAAATGAAAACATGTTAACAAGGAGGTGATTTGGCCAAACCTTGTTTTGTCCTTCCTCCTGAGAAATAAAATAGCCCTGAAAAACAAAACCCAAAGGAACCATCTTGTTTTCATTACTCAGAGATCAGATCTGATCCCCAAATTATATAGTCAGGGACAATGTTGGCAGCAGACCCATGAGATTTCAGCAAAGTTGAGTTTCCACTCTTCATCTCACCTGTACCCGAAATGACTTTTGTCTGAAGGAGCTTAGTCCTTAGGCATCTCTTACCTTATTGTCTTAAAGCTGTCTTTGTGGAAAATCTTGTCAGGCTTTCATCTCTATGTCCTGTACTAGGCAAACCTTTTGAAGGTATTTTAAGACTTTTGGTGTTTGTGTAAAATGTGGCCTTTAGCAATGACCTTTGGACATTCCATTGAGTATGTTCACAAAATCTGAGGAGTGCTGCTGTTCTGGTTGACACATGTGGCTCACAACCCTGAGATCTTAAGAGCATCCTGCAGGACCAGACAGACAACCAGGACGATTCTTTGGGCATTGAATCTTCAGTGTTACTTGCTAATACGGCACAGAATGCAGTAGCTGAAAGTGTGTAGTTACTCTGCAACATTATTATTCTTCTGAGACCTATGGAAAATGGGTGGGTGAGCCCAGTTTCGCTCTTTGCTGACAGGACACTTGGAATAATTGGGGTTTTTTTTCAGCATTTCTCAGCAGAAAGAACAAGGCTGGAGCTGAAAGAAGGAAAAATCTCTTCATGGAACATTTTTATGTTTAGGATCAAGACCTTTTGAAGGATTTAAATCCCAAATACAAATGAAACATCCAACCAGCTATAACAGCTATTGGGGGACAGATGAAGAAAAGAGGAGGGGAGAGGGAAAGAGAGCCACATCCAAGGAAGGTAAAGCTGTTTGGAAAAAATGTCTCATACCCTTTGGCATTTAGCTCTTAAGATGTTATTGCCAACCTGCAAGTTCATTTGAGGTTTATAGCAAGTTACAGGAAGAATAAAATGTTAATCATGTGCAGAGTCTTGGTGTTGTATTCTTGCCATCTATTTCAATAGCAGTAATAGCATACAGACTGAGAAGTGATTACAGAATGGTACAAGCTGCTTTCTACTTGAGTTTGCAAATGTATTTCCATTTAAAGCTTATTTTTTATGTTTTTCATTCAAATTTAAGAAAACAAGATGATGCGAGGACCAAGAACACTATACATGGATTGGATATGGGGTCGGATTTTTCTAACAGTTTTTACTTGACTTAAACATGGGGACTATTCACCTAACAGCTGAAAACAGAACAATGTTTTGTTGTGGCTGAAACCACAATCAATAAGATGAAAAGTGGGGAAACATGATGGTGAGGTGATTGCTCAACAGAAGACTTAACTATGTGTTGTAGCCTGTATCTTCTTAACACATCACAAAAGTTTTCCTATTAAAGATTTTGGAGATTTTTTTGCTCAGGAGATCTGTTGAAATGCTGTCTCAGCCTGGCTCTATCCTAAAGATTAATTGGATTCTCTCTTTAAGATCTGAAAAGTTTATTTTTTTCTTGATGTTTGGGGGCTTTTTATATTATGACTACGAACTTTAGTGTCGCCAGATGAGACCAAAGATCTTAATGTATCTAAAATTATCATTGCTACTTACAATAAAGAAGTAAGCATCTCAGTAATGAAGCATGGTATAGAAAGTCTTTTTAGTGGATGCAAGTTTTTTCCTTTCTGTTTCTGAAATAATTTTTGAATGGTAATCACCTCCTTGAAAATCTACTTTCTTCTTGTACCTGGCTGCAAACTCCACAGAAGGTTTTTTCTTTACTTTTACACTACTCAAATGGAGTTGCACATTTTATCCATGGCAAATCTGTGCCTTTAACTACATTTAGCATCTCTATGAGCATATTAGCATGTGTTTGAGTTATCCTGAGACATTGTTAACACAGTGGACCTGAGGTATATAGCAACAGTATAGAAAGACTTTTTTTCTTGTTTTTTTTAAAGGACTTGAAAAAGGCAAAAGATTGCTGTGGGTGAGTGGTCCCACTTATTAGGGGTGACTTTTACAACTCTAGCCACAAATGAATGCTGCTTTTTGGGGAAAACAAATAAATTGATTTTAGAAAAAAAAAAAAAGTGTTGTCTTTGCTTTTCTTTATTTCTTGATATTTTTTCTTTGTTTGATATATAGAGTTTCTTTTGAACTGTTTTTTCTCCTTGTTTATCAAAGTTACTAATTTATGGTCTATTGATGCACAATAGTTCTTTGATCTTAGAGTTGGTACTTGGCTGTCAGTAAGAAAGATGAGAAGCAAAAGTGTGAAGCATTTTCACAGGGTATGACAAGAGTTATAGCCACGTCTAAATGAGAAACTTAGGCAGGTAAAGAAATGTCGGACTGCAGAAAACTAGGACAAGACAATCACTTTGTTTTGGGAGATAATGTAGTTTGCGTTATGTGTTTAAAATAGTTATTAAAATTGCCTTACACTCAGCTATTTTGAATTGTCCATCACTTTCACTACCTAAAGTAGTGAGGTTCTGGGATTTATCTGGTTTTTATCTTGCCAACTGGCCCACCTCTTTCCCATAGTTTCTTGCCTTCTTTGCAGAGTTATGCAGAAAAGACAGGAGAGAGAAGACATTAACATTCTGCAGAATAATTTATATTCTTCAGCATTACCACTAAAAAATTGAAACCTACATCTTGATGCTTCTCTCCCTTCCTCCCAGGAAATTTTAGATTTGAAAAAGAGCTTGAAGGCTTAGTAACAATTTAGTAAGAAAGCAAGAATATCACCATCTTTCCTGATGAAGTTTCATTTCATAAAGGTTTGCCTCATTCTTTAAAATAAGAAAGACGTTTCTGTCTCATGGTTTACCATAGCTCATTCCCATAGTGGGTATCATATAACACATATGATTTAGACATATGCTTGATTTTATATTCATCTAAACTACAATGCTTGTGAGTTGCTGCCTTGATGTTATTGCAACAATACTCCTGTCCTAAAGTGAAGACACATGGTTATCTTTGTAACTCCAGCAATGCAGGTAGGAATATTAAGGGTATGATTTTATTTATTTGAAGTTATTTAAATGCTGGAAGTGAAGATCAATGCCAAATTGTTGAGCTGATTAGCTATTATTTTTTTTAACCTCTCCTAGGAGATTGGTTCTTTCAATAAGAAAAAGTGAAAATACGTCTTTAAAAGAACTAATTTTTAGGGAGTCAAACAAATGTAAAGTACAGTTTGTCTGATTCTCTCAAAGGCTGGCTGATAGATAAATATGAGATGAGTTGGAGTAACTATGGTAAGAAAGCTGAGTTCCAAAAGTAAGATACTCTACTGTTTCAGTGGTAGAAGTATGGCTGTATTTTTCTTGTAACTTTCTAGAGGGGAAAAAAAAAAAAAAAAATCTTGTGCATGTCCTCAGTTAGAATTTGTACAGGCTATCTGCCAATTTAATAATTGTCCAAAATATTGCTATGTTAGGATGTTGCCATGAAAGTACTGTTCCTGATATATACTTGAATATAATAGTAATAATACTGTACATGTATTTTTTTCTACATTTACCAGTTATGTGGATTAATTCAGCTGTTGTGATAAAT
>JANHGN010002814.1:1370-48579 GCA_024605025.1 Megaceryle maxima
TCCAAAAAAAACAACACAAAACAGAGACAAAAAGGTGAATATAAATAAAAAAAAAAAAAAAAAAAAAAAAAAAAAGTAGGGGGGGGGGGAAGACAGAGATGTACTAGATGGGGAAAAAAAAGGATTGAGGGATGTATTATTAAGAGGTTTATGTAGAGCTTCCCTTTTCTTCCTAGTTGTAGTGGTAATTTCAGTCTTGACTTTCTTTTTGAACTTGACTGTATTAATTTTGTTTATTCCTGAACTATACTATTTAGTTTAGAAACCAGGGGCTGGTCAGTGCCCAATTCTCCAGTGCTCATGTCCTTACTATCATTTTATGATTGTGGTAGGAAGGGAATGATTCTGTACATCTAAGCCTAATGACCTGAATTTGTAAAGCTAGATAGCAACACTTCTATTGGCATGACTCCCTATTATTTTTAGCTCGGAAGGGGAGACAGTGGAGCAAAGATTCTTCTTTCCATACCATATGTCCTTTGTTGAATAATCTGATATTGCTGAGAGGTTTAACCTTCACATTTCAGTTGTTAATCATACTTCTACAAGATGTTATGCATCTGTTTAGTTTCTTTTTATAATAGGCCTACTCCTTGAGAGAATAGTTCTCTGTTCTTCTTGTATGGTATGTTGTCCTTTTTAGCATGTCTAAGGATAGATACTTTGCAACTTGAACTGTTGCTAGAAACAGCCAAAGTAGAAAAGGTGACTGATTTAACTGAAACAGCAGTACAGGAGTGTTTGGTTTGTGCTAGTCAAGCATAAATTCATAAGTCAGAATGCTAATTATTTTATGTTTAAAAAAAGATTTTTCAGAGGTGACAGTAGTACTGTTACAGTAAGAAAAGAATCACATTTTCCTGTGGGATAACCAATCCAAATTCAGTTTGGAAAATTACACTGATTTCTGAAAGCTTTTGCTCCTAATCTTGTAGAGAGCTGCAAGCCTATCAGGTTGTATGACTTCTGTGTTCCTGCCAAGGTTACCTGGGAAATTAACTGGTCATTAAAATCCCCTGTGGCACCCAAGCAGTTCCAGTTTCTAACATTGCATTTCTAAGTAAAGGTACTGTCAGATTGTGAAGAAAAAAATTGCTTACATCTTGTAAAAGGCAGTTAAGTGACTTCAGAGGTTAAGAACTGATTTAGAACTGGCTTAGGCACTGGAGTAAACTTACAAGTCCATAAACCTTCAGTGAAACGAAGACCCTGAGCTACTGTGAAGGTACAGGACAGACCAGAGAGGTGCTACTGCCTTTGAGATACTTGGTAAGAGTATGACTAAAGCAAAAACCTGCATTCAGTTAGATGGGGTTACGTCTCAGACTGTAGCTCATAATGGTGATGCAGCATATTTGATAAAGAGATTACTGCTTGTATATTAAATTGAAGGAATGATATATTTTAAAATCACAGTGAGAAACTGCATATACAGAAACCTTGTACTGGAGAAAAAACTTACCAGTATATAAATCTAATTTGAATTATTTCTTAAGAAAGACATATGATGGTGAATGTCAAATGAGTGATACTAATATGTTCTCTGTAATCAAGCCTCGTTCTGCTACATATGGAAGCGATATCTGAGCCAAAAAGGGAAGGAAGGGCAGGAAATAAGGAATACAGGGGAAGAATGTGCCTTGCATTATCAGGGGATTGCAAACTCAGATCCAGTAAGATACAGACATTTTGTCAAAGAAGTCGAGTATGTAAGTTTATAGCTTGCTCTAGGCAGTTTTAACTTAGCCAGCACTTCCAGCAGCTGATAACCTAAAGTGACACTGACCTTGGCAGAATTACAAGGGTAAGCTTTGCACAGGGATGAATTATTTCTTGTTCAAGTATATGAGGCACAGTCCAGCATTCCTTCAGTATTGATTATGGATATTTGTTTTATCCCAGAACAAACATACTGATTGTGGGTAGTGGAAGTAGAACCAGTCTGTCTATATATTTGAGCTCTTTTGTATCCATTCTATGATATCCTGGGGCACACTGATGCCACGGAGCTTATGCTATGCCTCTCTCTCTATGCTTTCTTGACTCATTCCTTTTAAAAGTTGTAATGCATGAAAAAGGAAATACTGTATTTGTTCAGTAACTCCTTGCACAATCAGGCTTTTTTGATGGGTTTTCTTCTTCATGGCCTTATTGTGTTCATGTCCAGGGGATGCTTCAAGACCTTTGCTTGCGGACATGCAATTGCACAGGTAGTTTTCAAGTATTATATGTGGCTGCTTTAAGGTTGTCGGTGTTTAGAGACACGGTGGAGGCAATTTAGCCACGTCACTATTTTTAATTCATCCTCTGTGTACTGAATCACTGTACCTCTTGCTAAATCTGTCAAGGTCTGTGGGTGTTAAATGCTGCTAGTATGTAAATCCTTTTTCTTCCGAGGAGCTACCCAGACTCAGGTAATAAAGTGCCATGGTGAGAACAGAGCTCGGTTGTACCCTACCCATGGTAATTGTTGTGGTTTATGTTAGGAGAATTGGGCAGCTTTTGGGTCACACCATAATCCAAGTGAAGGTCATAAATTGTGACCCAGTGGACAGAGTGTTTTGGTTTCTTGGACTAACAGAACACCGTCAATGCCAAGGACCTCACAGATATTTTCATTTTAGGCTTAATATTTTTAAATGCCTATGATTAAAAACAAAACAAAAAAAATCCAAACAACCCCCACCAAAAACAAACAAACAAACAAACCCCACAACAAAACCCAAACCAACCAACACCACCAAAAAAAACCACAACAAAAAAACAGCACTGAAAATGTTATCTGATACTTTAGGGAATGTGACAGCTGAAGTGTCCCTTCTAGGTCTTCTGTTGAATGACTTGCTGGGTTCAGAAATAGTTTTGCACATGCGACTTTGCCCATCTGTTCTCCCCACTTTCTCAGGTCCCCTGAGCAGACAGAGAAGCAAAACTCAGAAGACTTCTGTTCTCTCTATTCTTCAGAGAAAAGAAATTGTGTCAACTGCAATACACTGCTTGGACACAAAAAAACCCCATAAGCTGGCAGAAAGAAAACCCCAGATAGTATCTCTGATATGTGTGAGGCAGGCTGAAGAAAGGCTCCCAGGCACCTTAGTTTTAGCAGTGATCATTGAGTTACAGACCTGGATGCTAACATTTTTGGATAGGTGCAGTTTTTGTTTGTTTCTCTATTAGGCACTTAAATAAAGGATGTACTACTCTGGTGAAAAGGGGCTTAATTTATATGATTTTCTTTAACAGGCCTTTAAGACAATAACATGTTGTAAGACTCAAGCTTTTTGTGAGCTAAAGCTCCTGACAGCACATGATTGATTCAATTTTGCAGATGGGACAGATTTCCTTGTGTTTCAACCTGTCTTTTGATTACTTGCACACAGACCTATCCACTGACAAACCAGAAATGTTAATATGGATGAATGCTCACACATATGCCTTACACATATGTGAACACCCACTCCTTTATACATTGCTTGATGAAAAAATGTACTTGTATATGTTAATCCTGTTCTTTATACATGTGTAGAACAGAATGCAACATTATGAAGCCAGAAATAGGAAGGGGGGTTTAAAAAGTTGATTTGTAAAAAAACCCGAAAATGAATATTGAATGGTTATATATTCAAGAGGCCTGAGTGCAACAGGCATCTGTACTTGATCATCTTCCTTCAATAGGTCATCGCTTGTTAGCTCCAAATATGAAGTTGCTTTCACCTGAATGCCTTCTTTTAACGTGCTCTTATGGGATATCTATCTGTGTTATAGCCCTAGGTCACTTGATGCTAATTCCTAATAATTGCTGTGAGTTTTGAGGGAAAAGCCAGTGCTGAACTGGCAAAAAGAGTGAATAGTTCTTCTGTCCCTGAAAGTTTTACATTTAGCAGCCAGCTGTCACACAAGGCTGCTGCTGTGGCCTCTTCTATGTATTTTCTGAATGTTACTTGGTTCAGCGAAGACTACAGGAGTTATGCTTCGAATTGCATCAGAAGTAGAATGTCATGCTTAAGTAGAGGAATTCACTTTTCAAATTTTTCCTTGGAAGATCATGCTTCTAGAGATAGTGTATAGACATTGAAAGCATTTTAAAATATCAAATTTAGCTCACTTTTTTTTTTTAAATTTTAATCCTAATGCCAATTTAGAAATTGATATTTCTTTTCACTAGACTTCAGTTGTAGGCTAATGCAAAATTTTTCTTTTCTACCTTGTAAAACTGAAGACAAGAGACCCTTGGTTTCTATGAAGGCTGTATTGTGACTATAGTTTATTTGGACACAATTGATGTCTTGTGTTTCTTTAAGATTCTAGAGTTTGTCCTCTAAGCATTTATTTTTCCATTTAATTTAAAATCTTTGCCACATGAGGTCGCATCCCAAGATCAAATGTTATTACATAAAAGAAGCACTGGAGACCACCAGTTTAATCAAAGGACTTCATTTTCAGGGGTAGTCTACCCCAGATTTCTACAAAAGTCCATGAAAGTTGTGATTTTGTACCAACTTTCAAACCTGGATCCCGACTTAAGACACATTAATCATATGGCACCATTAGTGAGGAATGACTTCTGGCCACTGTACTAAAACCTCTTTAAAACATGAACCATCTGCCCAGTGTTCTGCAAAGGCAGGAAATCTTAATTACAGACTATTCTGACAGCTCTGGGTTTATAACACAGATGAAGTTGGCCCATTATATTTACAAAATTGATGTTGTTCAGAATTGTGTAGATGAATTATGTAGATGAAAAGCTACACAGCTAAATAGCACTTTGTTTTCTGAAGTGTTTTACTTTTTAATAAAAATATTAGACAAAAGAAGTATGTTTTAAAAAGACATTCAGCACAAATTTGCACGAGAATGGTACTGTTACTACAGGGTGTATTATGAACTGTTCTATAAATTATCTGCCTTTAAACAGACTAAGTATCTATTTATGCAACAGAAAAGTTATCTCAAGTATCTTAAGTAAAGTATCTTAAGATTGACCATGTTCAACATCTTCAGTTTGTACAGCAGAACATTTTTTACTTAACAATATACTTAAAACCCAAGGCAAATACCAAGAGATACACTGTGTGCATGCACTGTATTAAAATATAAAGTTCAAGTTGCATAATGAGTCAGCTACAACCGGGAAAATATTAAATCTGACAGTTTGTTAGTAAACGTTCCTCTATGCCTATACATTATAAAGGTTATTTGTCAGTAGATAGTGCTGTACATGCTATGAGTTGAATGAACTAAGACAAAAAGGTTTCTAAGTGGAGAAATTTTAAGAACTGGATCTACAAATCTGAGCTATAGTCTGATCCCCTAAGGTAAGCCTGTGAGTGGACTCTTCTTCAGCCACACTGGTCTGTTTTGCTTACTCTGTCTGCAGAACTGCTCAGAGATGTGTGTGCCTGCTAAACAAGGGCAGTGCCTGTATTGTCTTGCTCTTTTAGTAGTAGTGGCTCTTAATATTGTCCTCCTGCTTCTTAGCCTCCTGACTCTTGGCTTTGTACTCTGGGTGCTGACTCTGACCTGAGAACCTCTAGCACTGCCTCTGGCTTAGGTCACGTATCCCTCGCTACTGAAAACAAATGCACCCTATGAGTCGATTCACCTCTTGTTTGACCATTAATGAATCTTGCTCAAAATGTCAAGTTTAACAGCAAAATTGCAGGTTTTAGGTAGGCAGTGAAATAATCTTAAAATTGCTCCAAGCTTGCATTTGTGGTGTTTTCATGCAATGTACTTCTCGAATGGAGTGGAATATTCTATTCTACCTACTCATTCTTCAATTCTTCATGTAAATATATACTCAAGCATTTGCTGGAGGCAATGATTTCTTAAGCCAAACAAGTTATATTTATTTAAGCATGGATCTTCTATCCACTTCACCAGAGCAGGTGACAGTTCCTAAAACTGATTATTCAGTCTGAACACCTCTCCCTTATTCAAAGCCTATGTGAGTCTGCCTTCTGTATGTGCATTGCCAGCTTGGAAGTCTTAGGCAAAAAAACCTGACTATTTCAAAATTTTAATGGTACAGAATAGATATAACATGTAGAAGATGATAGTTTCCTCCTTTGGGCACGTGTCTGTGTAAGCTGAAGAAATTAGTGGAGCTGGTCTCCTGACTCTGTTTCCTTAATGCCCTGTATGTATTTTATATGACATTTTTGTTTTATAAATGATCATTCATACGTTTGATTTCTTTCTCTTCTGTTTCTGATTCTGGAAAGTTCTGCCTTCTATAATGTGTCTGGAGATGGGAAGATGCTAGTTTCAATTGTGAAATATCTGAAATAAAGCACGTTTTTCTTTTGAAACATCCACAAAACTTAAGACTCAAGCTATTCTTTGTTTAGAGTGCTTCTTGAAGACAATCCCTCTCTAAATCACTGTTTTCTAAATCTCTTGGAAGGAGGATCTGATTGCTTGTAGCTTCCAGTCTGTTCTTGTACTAGGTAAAGTGTTTTGAGATGTATTGAGGTCATTTGTAATCAATCCTGCATTCATTTTCCAGCAAAATAATTAATCTGATTTTCAGTAGAATTTTGCTTTGAGAGAGAACTACAGAAATAATGTGAACCATGGCTTTCACATTTTTAACCTTAGTTTAGTCTTGTGCATCTGCCTAATCTGTAAACATGTCCAGTGCTGGAGCTTTCTGTGCAAAAAAAAAAGTAAAAAAGCAATCACTGACCATATATATTCCACCTTTCCTCAGCAGTGAATTAAGCAATAGTACAACAATAGCTAAATTTTTTCTTGACACTTTTTCCCCTTGTTCTCATTGAGAAAATTCCTATAGAAAACCCTAGATTGGGACATGAAGTCTTTTGTTTCATTCTGGTAACAGTAAGTTTTGAGATCATAATAATATTCCATATGTGAGAGCTCTGCAGAAGAGGTGAAATTCTGACAGCCTTTGTTACCCACATCTATTGAAGTTGCAGGTCTTTTCTTTGGCATCTCTGTCCTAGGAACACAGAGATTGCAGCTCCTGTGGTCATAAAGGGGCAGTTGCAGGAGAGGGTGGAACCTTCTCACACTGAGATTTGTAAGATCAATTTGATTTTGGGTCCTGAAAAAAAAAAAAAAAAGGCATGCTGAGTTATTTGGAATATGTTATATATGTTACTTATAAACTAATATAATAATGTTAGTTATAAACTCTGTGGCTTCCTTGTTTGTGTGCATGTATAGTGTGATAGGGTAATGGAGCCAGAAGGGGAGAAAGATGTAGTGTGCTTTGGCTGTGACGTGAAGTCACGAGCGACTTAACAGTGAAAGAATAATTTGTAATTAGAGAAGCCATGTGGATATCAAGTAAAGAATGAAGACGCTCTAGACTGCAATAGACTACCTACCATTTGCCTTTGATTGAAAGCAATCTTCACAATGTAGCAAATCCTTTAATATATTTTCTTTCCAAGATTCACTTCTTCCTTGGCCAGACCTGGGAATCAAGATAGCTCAGTGAAAGTTTCATTTGTGTGTTTGACATGATGGATGTACAAAGTAGAGGATCAGTTGTATTTCAGAGGAGACATAAAACCTTGCAGCGTTCACCAGAAATTTATCTTCTCTTATTGTACAGGAGGGAGTTGAATCTTATCAAACTATACTAGGAAGATGTTTCCAAAGGAGAAGACTAGCTACATGTTCTGATGCTATGTGAATGTCTGGAAGAATGTTTTAAGTCAGGGTAGTGCAAGCTGAGCTCTCCACATTAAGTCTCATATTTGACTGATCAGCGCTTCATAGTCAGCTGCAATAAATTCCACTGCCTGGCCTAGTCTAAAGTACTTTTTTTTTTTTTTTTTTTTTTTTTTTGCTATTTGTGCATCATCTACATCCAAGTCTGGTTTTAAGTAGGCACACATTTTAAAGTTGAGTTCATACTTACAAATCCTATTAGTCAGCTTAGGACAATTGTATGGTAAACATCTCTGCAGAGAAGGAGCTTGGGGTCCTGGTGGACAACAAGCTGGCCATGAGCCAGCAATGAGCCCTTGCAGCAAAGGCAGCCAACAGCATCCTGGGCTGCATTAAGAAGAGAGAGAGACTGTGGCAATGTTTCATGTGAGGAGAGGCTGAGAGAGCTGGGACTGTTCAGCCTGGAGAAGGCTCAGGAGAGGTCTTATTGTTGTATAAAAATAACCTGATAGGAGAGGGCAAAGAAGTCAGAGCCAGGTTCTTTTCAGTGGTGCCCAGAGGCAGCACAAGAGGTAATGGGCACATACTGAAACACAGGGGGTTATTTCTGAACACCAGAAAACACTTTTTCACTATGAGGGTGACCAAGCACTTGTTGCCCTGAGAGGTGGTGGAATCTCCCGTCTGTGAAGATCTACAAAACCTGACTGGATACAGTCCTGGGCAGCCTGCATTAGCTGACCCTGCCTGAGCTGAGGCAGGTCTATTCCAACCTCAGTGGTTCTGTTTTTCTGTGATATACCACATATCAACACACAACAGAGGAAGCCTCCCTATCAGACTTGTCTATCAGTCCTGTCAAGGACATGGAAAGTATGTGAGACAGACTCCATTATACAGACATTACATAGTTGTGGAATGACTGAATATGATGCACAGGTCACATCCAAAGCACATGGACTTTTGGCAAGTTGGGTGTAAGGCTGAGGTGTGTTCCTGACATAAAGAAGTAGATAAAGATCTGAGACTTAATATTTGAATTTTTTTTAAGTGTATCCAGCAAGATTTCTATATATAGTACACCTATGTGGACATTTTTTCTCACATTCAAGAGCCTGAAGATTCCAGCCTGAAGATATGGCCTATGAAATATTTAATTCTGGCACCATGTGATCTACTCTTCCTCCCCTTTTGTATCTGTTTGAACTTTTAGTCCAAATGAATGTAGTACTCAGTCAAGGTGAAACAATCTAGCAACCCTTTGAAAACACCGGTAAAGGTCTATAGTGCAGTATCAGTAAAGGGAATGAAAGTTACAAAATAAAAATCTGTAGAGACATTACATATGGCAGTGCTGTTGTGGTCTGGTATTACTGCTATTATCACTGTTATTGCTATTATGACTGACGTTGTTTTTAACACAGTCTGCTTACTATATTCAGCTGAAATTAGGCAGAGTTTGTTGCGTTAGTGTCTTTATGAACATGCAATGTGACCGTATGCTGCCTTGGCGCAAGTAGGACCAAAGTGCTAAGGCACAGCTCGCATTCTTCAATGTCCTTGTGTTGCTGCCTTCATTATAGGAACAGATGGCTTAGCAGGAGTGTTCCCAGCTTGATTAAAACAAAGATGCAGAAGGTCATATGAACTGGCTTTTATTGGAATATGCTAGCTATTATGGTTAGGTGGTATTTAACAATCAGTCCTAGATGTACTTTCTTCCATTGCATACATAGGATCAAAAGTCTCATGTGTGGGAAGCATATATGACACAGAAATTAATTGAATAGGCTTAAGAAGTAAGATGCAAAATGACTGATTTCATAGACATATATGCATTTTGAGACATTTATTCCTGTATCTGATCCTGAATGTATAGAGACAACATTTTTGTTGCACAGCAATAAAATGACTGCTCTATTGGCAGCATTTCATAGTTGCTTACAAAAAAGCCACCATGGCCTTGAAACCTTGAATCTGGACAGAGGGATGAAGCAACAGTTATATTTTAAGCTCCTGATTAAGTGACCTTAGTTCAATGGTGACAAAGGATTGATGCCTTCTAAATAGATATTAAATGACCTCACAAATGTAAAATGGATTTATGGGTTGCTCAGGTGTCTTCATCCTGTATGGTCTCCTCATGACCTTTCACAATCTCAGCAGAGATGCCAGTTTTGGCTGAGATCTTGGAAGCTGAACTGTGATTGGGTGTAGAAGTTAACTGCTTGGGGCTGAAGAGCTGCTCCTGGGGCCACAGAAGAAATCTGCAATCTGCCTCTACTAAATGTACTGTTATTTTACTTTCTAGCACTCTACATCCATGTCAAAAGCAAAATGCTTTTAATACTTTTTAGACTATATTCACAGATGTTTGCTTACTCTATTTTTGCCTTGTATGTATGATACTAGACATAGGCTAATTTATGTTGGCATGTGATTGCTTGCTGTACTTGTTCCTGAAACTGGCAGAGGTGGGGCAGGGCAGATTGCTAGGGAAAGATCTGCACAGTGATTTTATCTCATTTTCTTCTCTTTCTACATTTTTTAATTTGTTCTGACATGTATTTCTTGGTCTCTTAATTTTTTGCATAAAATCTAAATAGTTTTTCACTGATCTATATATATATCTCAAAAGGTGAAAAAGGTCAGTGAAGAGACTAATGATGAAAGGAAGAGGAAATGTGCTTTTGAAAATATGTTTCTAGTTTGATTAGATTTTGTTCCTAGTTGTTTGATTAGATTTTCCTCCTAGTTCTAAATATAAAATTTTTGCAAACTTTTAACTCCTGCAACCTTGTTAGTCTATATTCCCAAGCAATTGAATCTTCTGGACAGCATGCCATTAAATGGATATTTTCTAGTTCATAACTGTAGTAGAGACAATACAGCAGACTTTGTGAAGAAGTCCTTGTGTGACTGTGAGATGGTCCATTTTTTTATAATTACCTTAATTGGTCTAGCAAAATATATTTCTTTTCCCTACAAATGTTGCCTTGGAGTGTCCTGAAGGCAATCACAGCTACAACAATATTACTGCTGCTCTGAAAGTCACAGCTGAATATGTCAGTGGGAGTCAAAGTAAAAGGTGCAATAGAAATGTTATGAATTATTATTAAGATACATGAGAAAGCTCTGCAGGGAGGAACTAGAACATCTTGGGAAATGGTCTGCAGTCAGCCAGCTGGGAAAGCTGGAGACAGAATGTTAATAGAAATGTTGTTTTTAAAAATCACCATGACATCAACATTTATATCAAATGCCTTCTGCTGGAGCTGGTTATATAACTGTGATTATACTAGGTGTGATGAACAGCTGTGCTGGGGAAGGTGGGGTTGTTTGTGATGCCTGTAGCAAAAGTATCTCAGTATTCCTGTGCTGCATGTTACCCTGACCCATGCATTTGGAGCTTCAAGTTGCAGGAGAGAGGTTTGTGGCTTGCCCCTTGTAACCTAAGGGAAGGAGGTGGGAGCTACCCTTTTGCCCAGACAAGTGTTGGTCGGAATGGAGCCTCATGAAGGAAAGCATTGGTTAGCCTTCTTAAAGTCATATTCACTTACAGACATACCAGAAGAAACTGAAAGGACATTGGCCGGCAAAACCCATCAGGTTACAAAATGCTGAAGTTAGGCTTGCTTATCTGGCCATTCTTCCAGTCCTCTTTTATCAGAGACCATTATAGACAACTGTGATCTTTCTCAAGACTTACCACTTTAACCCAGGTTGCCTGTGTAGAGCTCTTTTCAGATATGTGAAAGAAAGATGGGTTCAACTGATGAGTGTTACCAGTATGGGTTCCAGTAAGATATGTACTTAAGTTAGGGAAAAGAAAAATCCAGAATCGAAGTCCTCTAGCATACAAGAGAAGCAGCTTGAGAAAGTACAATGAATGCCATACATTGCCTAGCAATTGGTTTGGTATTTGCTTGGCAACATTTTCCTTCATTAGTAGAAAGAGAAGGGGAAATGCCCCAGTTCCAGCCTAAGTAAACTAAAACATAAGTTCTTGTCATTGTGAAGTAAAGCTTCTATGGCAAAATTTCTTGGTTAGAAGAATGATTGTTATGAATAACAACATATAAAGTCTTTATATGGCAAGCATCTTCTCAAAACCAGAATAAGCAATTCACAAGTAGTTCAGGGACTAGAACAAGTTATGAATATTTCAATAAATGTACTGTTTGAGATACCGGGTACAAACATACTAGATCCTTTTTCATCCTCTAAGCAATATATGCTTTAAGGCAGATTTCTTCTGAAGAGCCATAGGATATAAAATACAGATGCTACTCTGTGGTAGTGTGGTTTTTTTAATATTTCATGTTTTTAATGACATTTTGAAGGTCAAGCATCTAGGGAACATGAAGACGATTGTGCACAATGTTAAGAAGTCTGAGAAAGCTCTACTGTCTTTTTTGAAGAACTCTTGTTTCATCCATTCTCTCAGCAAGGCAGCCGTGATGCATATAAAACCAGCGTACACACAGGCTTCATACACAGGAAACAAACTGTATATTTTCTTTTGCAAAATCCATTCAGAAGTTTACATCTAGATGGGGAAGATTTGGTACTATTCTACTACTTTAGTGTATTTATATATTAATATCTGTTTGCAAAAGGTTAGCTCTCTTGAGTAATGTGAATTGCTTATAGCTACTCACCAAGACTGAAGATTGCTGCTTTTTTAGATGAGGCAACTGTTAATCAAAGTTGTTCTCATTCCGGTCTGATTCTTGTCCTTCCTCTGCATGCTTTCCATATTGAAAGGAACCAGTTTGCCATAAATTACATCTTTTCACAAAACCTTACACTGAAATACAATTTGTTCTTAAGGTCAAAGCTGCTACTTCGTGGAACTCAATTTCTCTACTGTAATTATTTTCATTAATTTCTCTGTCACTTTAAATAGCTTTTTCTGCTCTAGAAAGATACCAGAGGCTCCCTCTGGTGGCTACATTAACTTAATTTGGCTTTTGGTTGTGGTTTTTTTAAAGATGAAAAAAGAGAACTCCACAAGATTGAAGGCCCAAACCAAAAGAAAAAATGTTAACACAGCTGTTGTACAGAAACGTCAATGTGGATTCATACTAAAGAGGGAAAAGGTAGTTTCTTGTAGGGATAGCTGAGGGATTTGCAGCACAATATGAGCTTTAATTTAACATACTCATACACCATTGCTATTGAGCAGTATGATCAGGTAGGAACAGGACCTGAGATCTGCTGAGTGAAAATAGTCTCTCTTTTTGATTATCTAAAGAATTACATCTGTTATCTCATTTAGCATGGGCTACTACTTTGACTTTTGCCTTTTTTTCTTTTAAATAGAATTGTAATATACAGAGGCTTTGTGAAATGATGATGGAGTCTGTTGTGCTCAAAAACACATCACTCGGTTCCTACCAGTTACTTCTCTTGTGTTTATTTTTTTCACGGGCTTTCCAAGCATATGCAAAATGATTCAGCAGTTCAGTTCTGCTGTTTGTTAGGAATCCATCTGGCAAATAGTCTGGATGCAAGAAGTTAAAGCTGGTGCATTCATCTCATGGACAAAAAGTGTGCACAGTCTGTTGCCACAGCTCAGCTGCCACACACTACCTAGGTAAACCACAATATCTTGACACCAGCTTAAACAAGGCTCCAGGCAGCCTCTGCCAGCCTAAGAGACATAATTGACATCTCCCCCAGTTGCCAAAGCATGGCAAAGTTTTCTGTAGGCTATGGATAAATATTCAGAAGGTCTTAAGTTGGAAGCTGCACTCCCTGCTCTTTGCATTCTGCCTCTCCCCTTCCACTCTCTGGTACCAAAATCTGCTCACAAACATAGTGGTCATAATTTACAGCAAAATACCTTTAAGTGACCTGCTGGGATTTATTATTTGGCAAATTTCCACCGGTTGGTGGAAGTTTGAAGAGGCCTAGTATCTACAGCATAAATACAAGAAAAGTGGGGAGATGACTCTGGGTAATTACTGGATTTATATACAGTCCTGATTCTTGTGAGGATTTCACAGTTTTGCTGAAGTCTGTAACAGTAGTTGAGACAGATTAAAATACTTCAGAAGCTTAATCCTGAAACAGAAAATGTATTGCACAGTGTCATTACCAAGAAGAATATAACTCTTTATTACTGGTATAAATTACACTAAAACAATTTCCTCCCTTGTCTGGGTATGCAATATTTCAAAAGTGAGTGTTACGAGATGTGTTTATTGGCATCAGATTACTGTTTAAATACATTTTTTTAAATGTTGAATTCATCCAAATTTGGAGTATCTGTGCTTGTACTTCCTCCATACCACGTAGAACAGCTGGTAAAGTTGAAAAGCATCCCTTGCCACCTAAAGAGAAAGCTGAGGTGTTTCCAGCCAGAAATGCATACAGAGACTTTGAGAAGTAGCAGTTTCCTCACTTTTTCCATGGGATGCAGTCATTTTATGTCAATTTTCATTCCATCTCTAATTAGAATCATAGAATCATAGAATCATTTTGATTGTAAAAGACCTTCAAGATCATTACTTCCAACTATTAACCCATCACTGCCAGGTCACCACTAAACCATGTCCTAAGCACCACATTTGCAAGTCTTTTAAATGCCTCCAGGGCTGGTGACTCCACCTCTTTCTTTCCAACCCTCTCAATGAAGAAATTTTTCCTAATATGCAGCCTAAACCTCACTTGGTACAACACAAGGCCCTTTCCTCTTGTCCTATCCTGTGTTACTTGGGAGAAGAGACCAACACCCACCTGGCTATAACCTCCTTTCAGGTAGTTGCAGAGAGTGATAAGGTCTGCCCTGGGCCTCCTTTTCTCCAGACTAAACAACCCCAGCTCCCTTAGCTGCTCCTCATAAGACTAGTGCTCTAGACCCATCACCAGCTTTGTTGTCTTTCTCTTGACCTGCTTCAGCACCTCAATGTCTTTCTTGTAGTGAGGGGCCCAAAACTGAATGTACGGTGCAGCCTCACAGGTGTGGAGGACAGGGGAACAGTCACTCCCCTAGTCTTGCTGACCACACTATTTCTGATACAAGCCAGGATGCTGTTGGCCTTCTTGGCACCTGAGCACACTGCTGTCTTCATATTTAACTGGTTGTCAATCAGTACACCTAGGTCTCTTTCTACTGGGCAGCTTTCCAGACAATCTTCCCCAAACCTGTAGCGTTGCAGGGGGTTATTGTGGCCTAAGTGCAGGACCCAGCACTTGACCTTGTTGAAGCTCATACTGTTGGCCTCAGCCCATCGATCCGGCCTGTCCATGTGCCTCTGTAGAGCCTCCCTACTCTCAAGCAGATCAACACTTCTGCCCAATTTATTGTCATCTGCAAACTTGTTGAGGCTACCTGCAATCCCCCCATCAAGACCATTGATAAAGACATTAGGAGTGGCCCCAATATTGAGCCCTGGGTAATACCACTTGTGACCAGCCTCCAACTGGACTTAACTCTGTTCACTACTACTCTCTGGGCCAGGCCATATAGACGGTTTTTCACCCAGCGAAGTGTACACCCATCCAAGCCATGAGCAGCCAGTTTCTCCAGGAGTATGCTGTGGGAAATGGTGTCAAAGGCTTTACTGAAGTCCAGGTAGACAACATCCACAGCCTTTCCCTCATCTGCTAGGTGGTTTGCCTTGTCATAGAAAGAGATCAGGTTAGTCAAGCAGAACCTGCCTTTTGTAATGCTGACTGGGCCTGATTGCCTGGTTGTCCTGTATGTGCCACATGATGGCACTCAAGTTGATCTGCTCTATAATCTACCCTGGCACTGAGGTCGAGCTGACAGGCCTGTAATTCCCCAGATCTCCTTCTGGCCTCTTGTAGATGGCTGTCACATTTGCTAACCTCCAGTCAGCTAGAACCTCCCCAGTTAGCCCAGACTGCTGGTAAATGATGGAAGGTGGCTTGGTGAAATCTTATACATGTGGTGTATTCGATGCATAACTGTATCTATGATGTAGGAAACATGCTGAGTTTAAAGATGTACAAGGACATATGTATACATAGTAATTTTCATTAAGACAGCTGAGTTATAAGGCATTTTGTTTTAATAAGGCATCAAGTAAGCTATGGAGTGGGTTGTTTTATGAAGTGCTGGACATGAAAGAGGAATTTAGTTTTTGTATTTCACTTAGAGAATCAGATGCAATTGATACCATTGCCTAGTTGGTTTGGTTTTTTTTTTCCTGAGAAATTCCCTTTTAAACTGAGTTTAAGAAGTAAAGTTTAAGCTTCCAGTATAAATGGATTAACTAGGCAGGATTGAAGCTTCATGATGTGTGTGAATGTGTATGTGTACATGTGCTATGTAGGCTCTGTCCTTTGTCACAGCTCCATTCTGAGTGGTGCACAGGGTACACAGAGTTGTGTTTTCTGAGTCAAGCCTAATCCTAGCATAGCAAAACACTCAGGTTGCTCCTCCAGGAGGTCACTTTGATACAGGATAATAAGGGACACTGGTCCTTCCTTAATGGCTGAGTAATATCTGGGCTAAAGGGAAAGTTGCCTGTCCCATGTTAAGACATACTAAACATGAAATTGGCATTTATCCTCTTACACTATCATATATATGTCCTTTAGCCTTTCATTTACTTTTAATTTTAACAAAATAATATAAAGTTATCATTCCTATATCCATGCCTAGTTTCAGTGGGATGCTGACAGGGCACAAGTTGCTTCATTTTATCAGAGCAGTAGGTCTAAATGTGTGCAGGAGAGGCCTGCTTTGTGAATGGGAAAGATCTTTAGGTCAAGCCACATGCTTCACACCACGTAGCGGTATCTCAGTGTGGGAACTTGTAACTACTTGTGGTCACTTCTGCCTGATGTGTGATGATTGATGCGTCTTTGGTGAGCAGCATGTGGGCTATGAAATGGCTTGAGTCAGAAATCAAGGGTAGAGATATTTCTTTGCATGCTGGCAACAAGGTTCTTAACAAGGAGACAGATCACATCAGTGGCAGTCTCTGTTTTTAGGTATGGCAACATATTCACAAAAAATTAATCACAGGTGAAGAAATTCCAGAAGGTATCTCTGGGGTATTGCAGGAATGCAAAAATTAATTAGAAGATGAACATTTTCAGGCCACAGTTAGAGCAGACTATGTGAGAGACCACCAAGTATGGTAAGGTGCTTTCTTGTCTTTGGCTTTTATAGCCTAAACTTAAAGGCCTCATGGAGAGCAACCTTCAAAGAGGAAAGCAGCTGTGCCTGGCAAAGGATAAATTAAATAAGTGGGGTTTTGAGAAGGGGTTTAAAAGACAACTGGATGAAAAATGGAGGGATAGGGAAATGTCATAAAAAGATAAATTCAAGCCTGATAAAAACCAAAGCAGCCAAAAGTAGATCCTGGGGAAGATGAGAACAATGTTAGGGCACAGAAAGAACCAAGAATAGGGATATGTGGTGAGGAAGTACAGGATGAGGGGCTTGAATTTTGCAAAGAAAGGAAAGGAAAGCAGTGAAGCAAAATGGGGGCTCAACAGAATTGGGTGCTGGTAATGGGGTCCATTGACATCCCCACAGCCAGGGGATGAACAAGGTCCATAACCCATTCAGTCAGAGCAGCAGGAGATAGGGCTACACCATGGGTCCAAGGTCCACCCAGAAGACATGGACAGAGACAGGCACACCTACAGCATAGCCCTGGCAAGGTCTGGGAGACCAGGGTTGAGCAACCTAGAGCTCCTGGGCCATGGGCAGAGGGTGTGAGTGCAGGTTCTAGGTGAGGCCAGTCAGTGCCATTAAGGCCTATTAATGCCCTCAGGGTCCTGGCAGAGATTGACACAAGAGCAGAGATGTTGCTGGGAATCGTGAGAAGATGTGGGATTCAAGGCAGTTCAAGCAGTTTGGCGACCAGACACTTGTTACCAAGTCATGGTGTGTGACTCCCATCAGGCAGAATGGGAAGGAAGCAAGGAAAAGATTTTTAAGTGAGATTTTTTTTGAAAGTGACACCCAACAGAGCCACTGAGGAAAGCTGGGTGAGGATAGAGGAGATATAGGAAAAAAATGTCATTATTGTTCTTTGGAGGACAGTAAAACTGGTAATGATAAAGAGCAAAGGGGTGAGATAATGAAATGGTCAGGACACTGGTGCAGAGACCATATTTAACCACTTAATCACTTTTAACCTTAATGTAGCAAGGCATATTGGACAAGGTACTGTCTGACTGCAGCTTGGCTTTCTACTCACCACTCTGCCATTGACCCGTGCTGTATATGACCTGGTTCTGTATGTCTCAGTGCCCCTCATGTAAACTAGTAATATATATGCCAATCTTCATTATAAAGTAATCTGTCCTCTGGTTATAGGAGTAAAAAATCATTTATAATCATAGGATTAGTACTGACGTGCGATAGTCATGGTAGCTACTGAAAGGCCATGCCCACTTAATAAGCTACTTAACTAACTCAGTATTTTGGGCTACGTGTATAGAAAGAGGCTGTAGATGTAAAGTGTAGGTATAATAATTGGGAAGAGCATAATTGTCTAAATAACCTAACTGCTCTTGCAAGTCAGGAAGTTTGATGTGTTGCTTGTATCAGTGGAGACTGCAGTTCACTGAACACTGTAAGGCAGGCTCAAAATTCTGTGCACTTGTAGAAAGAAAAGGCTGAGCCAAATATTTTGTAAAAACAAAGTAAGATTTGAAAAGAGAGACCCTGAATTAAATCAGGCAACCCATTATGTGTGTGTCTGGAGTCTATGGTGTAAGGAGGAAGCCAGACTCTTGCATTTATTTAAGTCTGCTTACTACATAATTCACGGTAGTGAGGTGAACTAAGGATGACGCATTAGCTTCAGCATAGAATTTTTATTCTGATCACTGGAGCCTGAAGTTATTAAAAGAACAAACACAATTATGATATCCTAGGGGACTGACGCACATATAAATCTGGATATGCTGCCTGTTTCTTGCAAAGCTTATGTACAGCTCTGAGTACTGCCTGCCTTTTATTTTAACTAGGTTTGCTGTAGCTATTTCTCTGAAAAGAACCATTTAACACTCTGGGGAATGAGAAGCTGCAGAAATCCTCATATTAATATCTGTTAAGAAAAATAATTTTTAAATAAATTGCTTGTTTATACTTAA
Source organism: Megaceryle maxima (assembly GCA_024605025.1). NCBI lineage: Eukaryota > Metazoa > Chordata > Aves > Coraciiformes > Cerylidae > Megaceryle > Megaceryle maxima. Next base: position 20,109 of record JANHGN010002814.1, read on the forward strand.
AACTCTTATCCTTTGAATAAGAACAAAGAACCATCACTTTGCTAGTTCCAGACCTTTCCTAGCTCCCAGCTAATCAACTTATGGTACCATAAAGATTTAATAACAGGTTATTCTTCCACTTCCTCTAGACCTTCAAACTGATGAGAATCTTGTTTTCATGATAGGTAGAGACATGACTACTTTCTGAAGAAAAAAAAAACCCATAGTCTTTAAATTTAACCAGTATATGTGATTTTCAGATTGGCTTTTATGGAAATATTTTGAGCATCAGGTAGCTCAGCATAATCTGTTATCTGTACTCATGAATGCCATAACTCTCAGTCTTTCAACCGACTAATAGTGATGTGTATATATTATATAAAGTGTGTTAGATTTCATCTGACAGTCTCAACTTCAGTGTTGTCAATGCAGAGTACATTATGGAGTCTGTAGGTTTTAAGACATGTCAGCAGAGAAAAACAAAAGCATAGGCCATTAACCCTTGGGAAGGCTCTCACAGTGTATTGCCAGCCTCCAAAACTGTCCTGACAAGCTTCTTCCTGGTACTGAAAGTCCTGTTCTTGTTTCAGACACTGCCCATCCTCTTAGCTCTACTGCCTGTGACTGAAGGTTACACCCTCTCTTCCCTCTTCCTCTCCAGCTCCCCATTTTAGCCTACTGGGAACCCTGCTGGGCTTCTTTGTGTGTTCTCATCTACTTCTCTCATCTTCTAGTGGTATCACCATCCAAACAACTGTCAGTCAGCTTCCAGGCTAACATACTTTTGTATGTCACTATATTCCATCTCTGTACCTTTGCCAAGTCACTCCTGCTGTTCCTGCTTCGATTTCTTTATCTCTGTCCTCAACTTCCTTCTCATCTGCATAAGTTCACTGCCATATCCATAGCTGAAAGGGAGTGATTTCCAGTGCCCTAAGACACTCTCTGTTATACCCACAGATTAAAGGGAAAAAAAAAAAAAAAAAGAAAATCTCATGATCTGGGCAATCAAGGACATGTTTCTCTCACTTCAGTAATTCACAAGATTTCGGTATTTTTTTAAGATAGAGAGATTAAAAGTCTTGGAAGTATGATATAAAATAAAGCAAAGATGTATTAAAGAAAGATTGTGTCAGACTAATCTGTTAATCTCCTGAGATGACAGCTGGCTTCCTAGGGAAGGGAAATGCAGCAGATATCGTCTATCTTGACTTTTGTAAACTGCCACGAGGGAAATTATGTGTGAAGATTTGGGTTAATAGAGGAATTGAAGAATTGATAGGAAACTGGCTAGAGAGGAAACAGATTGCATTGAAAGAGGACTGCGCTAAAGAGGACTTTACACACTGATGATTTTTTGATGATGCCGCGAAAATTGAGAGTGTGCCAGTCATTGACCTTTTTTTATTATTATTTTTTTAAAGGATTAAATATGATGGCTCTGTAGTGGCACAATGTTTTAATTATAAATAATTCCATCTTGCTCACTAGCTCTTCTGTGACTTTGCTCCTTGAATTGCTTGTTCTGATGCTGTGAGCAGGCTGCCATTGCTTTCCAGACGTTGGAATGTCCTCAGGTAGGACTGCACTGGGAAAATGAGCACATGTTGATTTTTAGTGGAGACAGCCTTGTAACTGAATTATCTGCTATTACAGTGCCACTTCTCACCAACTGTTTAGACATATTTTAGGGGATGTTTAGACATATTTTAGGGGATTTTTTACTGTATGTTGGGGAATTAAATTGAACACAATTATGAATCAAAAAGGAGGGAAAAAATATGCTTCTGCATCATCTTATGTTTTTTATGAGTCTTTTCAGTATGGACAGAATAACTGACAGAGGACAGAGCATTTTAAATGAGTGGTTTAAGTAAAAAGCTTCATTGTCAGTGCTAAACTGGATTCCTGCTTCTTTTCTCTAGCGTTTTGTGGCTTTATCTCATTCTTGGAAAAGAATAAGCTAGCCTTATTTCAGCTTTCTTCAGTGAATTCATTCTCATGAAGGGAAACAACAGACTAAAAGCTGTGCTCAGTGGTAACAGAAGTAGCAGAACATAGGAACACAGAGTCACTTTTCAATGCAGAAGGAAATCGGAAGTTCTCATTGGGTGCAGATTAGGACCAAAATAAGTCAGGGCATTTTTTTCCAGTGGATATTTCCTGCTTGCTTTCCAAAAGCTTTACTTGAATAGATGTGCTTTGCGGTGTGATCTGAAGGAAGTGTGAAAGGCACAATGGCAGTTCTCATGTGGAAAATACCCAGTGAGCCATCAAACCCACTTTGTCTTCCTTTACATCTTCTAGACCTCTAGGTAAATAATATCCCAACCTTGCAAGGCTAACCAAATAAATGCCAGCAATCAAAGCATACACAGAGGAAAAGGTGAATTCAAAATTGATGGCTGCAATGAGGTCTCTGTCTTAAGAGCAAAGGTCACAGTTTCATGGGTAGGTGCATATAGAGAAAAATCACTGTAGGGCATAAGAGCTGTCAGAGTATCCAGAAGCATCAGAGGATTTGTGATAAGGAATCAAGTGCAAAAGCTGGAAACAGTGTCTGTCTGCTAACCTTTTTAAGTATGTACCAGTTTTTAAAATGCCTTGTGTCTCAGTCTTCTCTAGTGTGCACTTTATTTAGAAGTTTAATATTATAATATTTGCAGATTAATCCTGTTTGTTCCTATATCCAATGCTGCCTGTTCCTAGGAAAGTATAAACTCAATTTCTAAAGCACAGCTGAAAAGCAAAAATTGTTGGATTACCATACTGCTGTGTGCAATAAAAATATAACATATCTAGGGAAGTCTGTAGTTGATTAGAGCATAAATATCCAGCCCCCAACTCATACCTCTGAGTATTTGATTCCTGCATCATATAGAAACAAGGATCTCTGCTGAACAGTGTAACATTTCATTACTTTGGATTTGCTGTGATGAATAATATCATATGCTATTGGCCTAGAAGAAATATTACTATAGTAACTAGCTCATGATTCATTTTTTATGTTAGGTTTTTCTTTTTTTTTTCTGTATTTCCTAAGGGATGCCTGTCTAGACTAAAAATGTTTAAACTAACTCTTGGTAACAGTAATTAATTTTTTCCAGAGTACTAAAAATATGAGACAGATAAACAACAATGCGTAGATACTGCTTTTTAAAAGCACAGCAGGTCCATAACATTCTTGAAATTATGGGAGTATAGTTTTATTTTATTTTATTTTATTTGGCACTTTTTTATTAGTAGCTTTCTATGTTATTAATCCTGTTTAGTGACCTAAGGCTGGATTCCCACATCGACAATATTGCAACTCTAATGAAATCCTGAGACATATAATATATAAAAAGTTACACAAGGATGAAAATATGCATTGGGTTGGCTGATTTAAAGAAAAGTAATGAGCTTGCTTATTTATTCAAATCAGTAAAAAAGAAATATTTCCATAAGTGATCTATTAGTATTTTATATTTTGGATTTGTACATATTTCTTCTGACAATTCTTACGGGTTACCAGTCTACAAGCATAGGTTGACAAATATCATCTTTATTACAGTGCCTTATCAGCATAAGGAATAGGAGCAGGTATTAGGTATGTGCCCATTTATTGAAGCATTTATAGAACCTAATGTCCATTTACTGCAACCTTGTTTTTATTATGGTAACGGATATAATTTTTAAAAAAAATTTTTTTTTTTTCCATAGAATCTTAGAATCATTTAGGATGGAAAAGACCTTCAAGATCATTGAGTCCATTCATTAACCCAGCACTGCCAAGTCCACCACTACACCATGTCCCTAAGCACCGCAACTACACAACCTTTAAACATGTCCAGAGATAATGATTTTATGAAAATCAAACTGCCCATTTTCCTGAGCAGCCTATTCCAGTGCTTGATAACCCTTTCAGTGAAGAAATTTTTCCTAATATCCAACCTAATCCTTCACTGGCACAACTTAAGGCCATTTCCTCTTGTCCTATCCTGTGTTACTTGGGAGACCAAACACCCACCTGGCAAACAACCCTCCTTTCAGGTAGTTGCAGAGAGTGATAAGGTCTCCCCTGGGCCTCCTTTTCTCCAGACTAAACAACCCCAGTTCCCTCAGCTGCTCCACATAAGACTTGTGCTCTAGACCCATGACCAGCTTCATTGCCCTTCTCTGGACCCGCCCCAGCACCTCAATGTCCTTCTTCTAGTGAGGGGCCCAAAACTGAACACAGTATTGAGGGTGCAGCATTACAAGTGCAGAGGACAGGCGGACAGTCACCAGTCACTCCCCTAGTCTTGCTGGTCACACTATTTCTGATACAAGCCAGGATGCTGTTGGCCTTCTTGGCACCTGGGCACACTGCTGTCTTCATATTTAACTGGTTGTCAATCAGTATTCCCAGGTCCCTTTCTGCAGGGCATCTTTCCAGACAATCTTCCCCAAACCTGCAGCGTTGCAGGGGGTTGTTGTGGCCCAAGTGCAGGACCTGGCACCTGGCCTAGTTGAGCCTCATACTGTTGGCCTCAGCCCATCGATCCAGCCTGTCCATGTGCCTCTATAGAGCCTCCCTACTCTCAAGCAGATCAACACTTCTGCACAGCTTCATGTTGCCTACAAATTTATTGAGGGTGTGCTATATGTCCTCGACAAGATCATTGATAAACATATTAAACAGGAGTGGCCCCAGTACTGAGCCCTGGGAAGCACCATTTGTGACTGGCCAACAACTGGATTTAACTCCATTCACCATCACTCTTTGGCCCTGGCTGTCCTGACAGTGTTTTACACAATGGAACATACTCTTATCCTTTTTTAAATTAGATTGTTTCAAAAACTCATTATCTATGTCAAAGTGTGTTTGTTTGTAATTAGAATTCATAGATACTCTGAGTTCAGATAAGAACTGTGGAGCTACCATTTTATAGAACTATTTGAAAGTAGTTAAAATTACCTTATGTATAAAAAACATGCATAAATATAAGTTGATTTAAGCACACTTTATATTTGAAATTCACTTAGAAAATGTGAAATAGTATCTGTAACAAGGAAATTGAAGAAGTCATTCATTCTCATCTGCTGCCTTTTCACAGAATAGAAAAGAAAAACATAGTTTTATGCTTTTCTAATTCCTGGTAGAGTTTTCAGCTTGAATAGAACTATTCATTAAAATGAAATAGCTGAATAAATGAAAATGAAGAAAATATTCACCTGTTATTTGCAGAAAGCTGTACAAACTTTGGTTTCAGGTTTTAGTTATTACTGTCTAATGCTTGATTTGAACTGGCCTGTTCAAAGCCTGGGTGCAAGTGTGACCATTTTCAATGTCTTTGTTCAAAAACTAAATAACCAGTTTAAATGTTTAGGAACTGGGAGAAGGTTGTATGATTTCTTCTGTAATAAATTGGCTTTTTATTCACCCTGAATCATACCTCAGGATAGGCGTAATAACTTTCTGTAATAGAAACATAGAAGAATGGAGTTCTGTCAGCAGAACCACCAGCAGATTTACTTTCTGCATTTTGTTTTTCATTTAAGTGATGGGAAGTTCAGAGGATCACACAATAGCATGTGATACTTCATAAGGGTTCATAAATTATGCAGTCAGACTTGTTGGATTACAAAAAGCTGGAAGCAACAAGTGCTTCTTGCATTATAAATGAAATGGCTTATTTACAAAGATGACATAGCTATATTAATTGTGAGAAGTTATGATTAAAGGGATAGGCCTGCACTGTTTAAGATGTTAATTAGAAGAAACTCATTTTCGAGAAGAAACAAATGGATCTTTTTAGTCTGTGCTGGGTTTACTGAAGTGCACCACTGATTGCGTTCTAAACTGTCTTCCTTTTCCAGCAATTTTAAGTGCTTTTTCCTCATTCACTAGCTTGATGTCAAAGCAATAGAAGAATCCTGTGTCAAGGCTCCCATTCAAAATTAAGAACAGTGATCATATCTATGGGTAGAAAAGCTTGTTTCCTGCTGTGTGACACTGGTCAAGAACTAGCTGGGGTGTGCTATCATACCTGAGTGTTGAATGGTAATTGGAGTAACTAACTGGAAATTGGCATGATCCCTAAAACAAACATGTTGTTATTACATCTGCAATCATCTATGCAGAGCTCTTGAACCTGTCCTGCTGTGGCTTTTCCGCCTTTCTCCCAGGTGAGGTGCACAGGCAGAAGCAGCGCCAGCATGGCTCCTGGAAGGCCCCTTTTGCCCTCCATGGGCACTTTGTCCTGCCTACAGCTACTCACGTTCACTCTGCCCACCCTGGGGGAAGCAACAATCCTGAGTCTTTCTAGGGAGATGTCAGTTTGATTTAGCACAGAATCATAGAATCATTAGGGTTGGAAAGGACCTCTAGGATCGTCAAGTCCAACCTTCATCCTAACATCCAACTATCTATCTATCTATCTATCTATCTATCTATCTATCTATCTATCCATCTATCCATCCATCCATCAGACCATAGCCTCAAGTGCTATGTCCACTTGTTTTTTAAACAACTCCAGAGATGATGACTCCACTACCTCCCTGAGCAGCCTGTTCCAGTGCCTAACCACTCTCTCAGTGAAGAATTTCTTCCTAATATCCAATCTAAACCTCCCCTGATGCAACTTGAGGCCATTTCCTCTCATTTAATCATTAGTAATTTGGGAGAAGAGACCCAACACCAGCCTCACTACAACCTCCTTTTAGGTAGTTGTAGAGAGCCGTAAGGTCTCCTCTCGGTCTCCTTTTCTTTAGACTGAACAACCCCAGTTCCCTTAGCCTCTCCTCACAAGGTATGCTTTCCAGACCCCTCACCAGATTTGTTGCCCTTCTCTGGACCCGCTTCAGCACCTCAGTGTCCTTCTTTTACTGTGGTGCCCAAAACTGGACACAGTACTCAAGGTGCAGTCTCACAAGTACCAAGTACAGAGGCACAATCACCTCCCTACTCCTGCTGGTCACACCATTTCTGATCCAGGCCAGGATGCCGTTGGCCCTCTTGGCTACCTGGGCACATTGCTGGCTCATGTTCAGCTGGCTGTCCATCAGCACCCCCAGGTCCCTTTCCACCAGGCAGCTTTCCAGCCACTCCTCCCCAAGCCTGTAGCATTGCCTAGGGGTCTTGTGATTGAAGTGCATGACCCGGCACTTGGCCTTGTTAAACCTCATCCCATTGAGCTCAGTCCATCACTCCAGCCTGTCCAAATCCCTCTGCAGAGACTTCCTACCCTCAAGCAGATCCACTTAATTTTATGTAATGGATTTAAATCCAGTTGGTGACCAGTCACAAGTGGTGTCCCTCAGGGCTCAGTTTTGGGACCAGTCTTGTTTAATACCTTTATCGATGACCTGGATGAGGGGATCAAATGTGCCCTCAGTAAATTTGCAGATGACATAAAATTAAGTAGATCGATGCTCCCACTTAATTTCATGTCATCTGCAAATTTACTGAGGGCGCATTCAATCCCCTCATTCAGATCATCGATAAAGATATTAAACAAGACTGATCCCAAAACTGAGCTCTGAGGGACACCAGAAATGCTCAGGGACTTCTTATCCCTGAGTAAGAGATCTTAAAGTTGAGCTGGCCATCATTCTTAGCAGCATGTCAGAATGACTGCTCCTTTCCAAGCACACACTAAGAGGAGAAAGTGAGGTGGTAAGTGTGGTGGTAGGCAAGATTTGGGAGCATGTAGGTCTTAATAGGAGGGTGCAAGGGCAGATGGTGAATTGGCTTAGTGGGAGGTTGGGATGAAGGAGGATGGAAAGCACAGGTGGGAAGCCAGAGTTAGAGGAGAAGAGGGCATGATATGATAAAAAAAAAAAAGGAAAATGGGGAGTTGCAAATGAGGCAACCTTTCAGCCTTTTGAATGATCAGCTGCTTCTCTTGGAGCCTGTTTCCCTTCATGAATGGTTTGCATGTTGATTTTTTTTATTGCAGGTGACTGGTTTTGGTGCTCATGAACTGCATTCCACACTGATTTTCTTGGCTTTCTGCTATGACACTCTTGGGTTATATGAAGGAGAACGAAGCTTAATGGTGTTCTTGATTTTATAGATCAGTTTGTGGCTTAAGCAAAGTACCCACCCCCTGGAGGTCTTATTTGCTGTTCTGTTTCACCTACAAAGTAATTTGAACTTCTCCCTTTCTTCCAGTGGCTTGTTAGGCTGCCCTGGATAAGGCTCAGCTGAGTGAAGAGGGATATTCAACAGCCCTGGGAGTTGGGAGTATGTTCTGCAAGGATAGCAAGAGAGGTTGTGATTCACATCTTAAATAGGGCAGGGTTTTACAAAGCTTCTGAAGTCTCAGGGAAGCTTAAGCATTAGTGACCCTTAAGGGATTAAAGAGAGTTTAGATTTTAGCAGGCATTTCACTAATGAAATCACAGGTTTAAAATTTCATTTCATTGCCAAGGCTAGATGCTAATTGAAGCACATCCTTCCTTTTCTTGTTACAGGGGTATGTGAATAGTTCAATTAACATCATCAACAACAAGGAAGCATAAACAGCCAAAGGCACAAAATGCTGTGTCTGTGTGGCTTTCACAGAAACAGGGCAGAAACTCTTAAAGGGATGAAAATGTCTTTTCCTTTGTATGAGACAAGCAAGCCCTTGGCATGTTTGCACTTGTGGCCCTTCTGCTTTATATTCTGCCTGATTTGGCTTTTTTTACTGAGAGCTGGCCTAAGTTAACCTGCTCCTGCAGTGTTTACAGACTCCTTCCTTATAAAATGTGCATGCAGGCAGTCTGGTCCTGCCACAGGCTGCAAAGCCCCTGTCTCCCTCTATCCCCGACTGAGATAAGAAAGACTTGCTCATTTAGTGAACCCAAATGCAGATATTGTTGTATGAGAAGCCCATTCTCCATAGTACTGAAGACAAATACTGAAAATACTCAATGTCTTTAATATTATTACACATTACATGTCGCTTCTCTTTCAGTGTGTGTATGTAACAAACTGGAATGAGAGTGATATCTCTGTTCAAGAATGAATGCAGTCATTTCTGAACTAACATGCATCAGCAGTGTGTCAGTGAAATGCTATATAGCAGTTTTAGAGGCAAAGAAGTCCATCAAATCTAGATTAGAAATCGCCTTGCCAGTACCATGTATTTACCAGGAGCTGTAAGATACAGAGGAGAGGGAAGAGGGAAACAAGGGGGGCAAAAAAAAAAAAAGTGAAGACTGAGAAAAAGATGCAGAGAAATAGAGAATGACAGGGAGACCTGAGGGATTAGAAGTTGTGGCTATTATGATTTCTTGTTATCACAAATATGTAATTTGCCCCTGGCTTGTGGTATTTCAAGCTTTTCATCAGGGTGATTCATCAAAGATGAATCATTATATGTTTGAGAACATATAATGCACAATTCTAGAAATACAGTCTGTTCAAATGAATTATACTGGCTAGTTTTACACCCAAAGATGTCATTGCTTGTTTTTAAGTCTTCTGATTAATTTTACATCACTTTTATCTGACGGACAATACCAAGTAATTTAGCTAAAATAGAAAACCATATAAACTGCTTGTATTTTATCCAGATTAAGAGCACTGCTATTTTTTGATGACTTCTTGTTGGTTCTGCAGTAGAAGTATGATAAATACAACAACCAAAATATTTCTTTATCAACTGCATGTTTTACTGTTGCTGCCGACCTCATTAACCGTATCCAGAGGTATTATTGTTCATTATGTTTCATACAACATCCCTTAAAGGTGACTTGATACAGAAAGTCTGCAACTTAGACTAAATATTCAGCTATTTTGAGTACTGAAATAGAGAGTTTCAGCAGTAACTGTGTAGTCTTTAGGGATTTAAAGCCATAAAATAGCATCCCATAAAGGTGTTGCTAGTGATGCAGTATTGATTATGATAATGGCTGCTGACCTTATTAAATTTTTACTACACAAGTAACATGAAAATTTACTTCTTTATTTGACAAGTGTGTTGTACAGTTTTTACTAGTAGGTGCTGATGATTCCCCCTTCCCTTTTTGTAACCATGACAAAAAGTCCAGTAGTTAGAGTAAAAATCCATTCTTTTCCCCGAAGATTTATTGAAGGCTTTATAAAGAAACAGAATCCACAGTAGTTCTAAGTTATTTTGTATCTTACCTGATATACTCTTTCCTGCAGAATAATGCCTTTCTATTACAACCAAAAGGTTGGGTCTCCCATTTATGTAACTTTTATGGTTCTTTCCACAGACTTACCTTGTGGCCCTGTCTGAAAATTTGTTTTGGCTGGTTTCATCAGGTTCTAAAGGGACCAAAGCAAAAGATGTCATGTCTATAACATGAGATTACTCCTGCCATTATAAAAATGCTGTAACACAGCTGTGAGTAGCTGCTCTTAAATGCATAGTTTTGAAAAAGGAAAGAAACTAAAGATTGTAAGAAAAAAAAGACTTAACTTACCAAGCAGTATTTCACTGAAGACATGCACTTACTCATTTTTGATTGGGTGGAGCTTAACTAGAATGAGAGTAAATGAAAAAGATTATTATGTAAATGGTCCAAGTCTAATATCTTTAAGGGCAACTTTCAGGGATGTTTTGGCATCGTTATTCTTGAATATCATACCAGAGGTTTGATAATTTGGAAAAGATGATGGCTTTAGTTCTTATCTGAATAAGATGTTGAAATATTCAGCACACCTCTTGTGCAAGAGAGGACTAACCCTGGTGAAAATCAGAGCAATTCCGGGCTTCTCTGGGTTGTAATGGCCCCTTCAAAACACCTGCATTGCCCTCTGTGCACTGGGAGATCCTCAGCACAGTGTCCAGCCTCGCTGTGCCTCCCTCATACACATCCTTACCTCCCTTCTCAGCCAAAGCACAGGAAGAGGTGGCACAGTGCTGGCTTCAATGCTTTGTGCCTGGATCACGTACAACTTCAGAAATGTGTTTGCCCTACAAGTGACTTCCACTGATTTTAGTAGGACTAAGGGTTGGGCCAAGTCTACTGTTGATATCTACGGAGACAAGATAGGGGTGGGTTTTTATTTGCTTTGCCTTTATGATCTTATAAAGAGAAGTTACCATATTGCACGTGTAATCTCCCTAACTGTCTATTCTGTGAAGTTTTTTCCTTCTTCCTTGCTTCAGGAAATGCTGCATGGAAGCAGTGATCCTGTGCTGATTCTATGTGTCATCTCTTATTCAGTATCTGAATAATATCTGGATACTGGCTTTGTAGAAACTAGAGGCTACATAAATCAATTTTTCCATTCATGTTCTAGTTCCTTCTCGGGAATTCCCTTTGCGGATAGAATTGTCTGCTCACAAACTGCATTTGAGAAAAAGAACCTAAAAGACTGAATTGCTGCCAAATAATCCCTAGGAGGAATGAAAATCTTTGCTTGTGAAAGGTCACCAGAAAAGTGTCAATAGGGTTACAGAATTAGGCTGCACCAGGGAAAAGAACATTCTTGTTGGGTTTTGTGCTGACAGTCCCAAAATCTCTTAACTTTGCATATCTGACTTCATGAAAATGGAGAAATGAGCTTGGCTCTTTTTTTTTTTTTTTTTTTTTTTTTTTTACCAGGCAAATTGTATGTAACCTCAGCGCCTTTCTTTTTTTCTGTTGTTGCAGAGACATAGTAGTAGGCAGTTGTTTACTTTTTTCCTGATGCAGCTGGTAAGAAAGGACACATATTTCAAGGTGGGTTATAATATTCCTTGCTTGACTGCAAATTCTGAGATTACTGAAGTAACAAAATTGAGCTAAATGTCATGTTATCCCTTGGTTTAATGGAAAATAAATAAGATCATCACTGACTTTATTGAAGGATGTGGGTTTGCTGCCTGAAGCATAAGAAGCTTCTTTTTAATCTCCAGTAAAAATGTACAGCCCTTCTCTATTATTAAGTATTGCCTACAGTGTGTAATCCCATGAACGTAACAATGGTATTTCAGCTTGTTCATCATGTTAGCAAATGATAGAGTCTTGGGCAATTTGCACTGGAGGTCTTGAGATGAGCAGGCAGATGAAGTGGGCATGAAGTTCACAGATGTGTTTAACTGGGCTACTGCACTGACCCTTCAGTTATCACAATAAACTTCACTGGGTGGAGGAGCAAAACCACATAAGAGCAGGTGCTCTACTGCTCTTGTGCTGCTTTGGCAGTGCAAAGAGGGGACACCAGTGAAATCTCTTTAGGTGAAGTGCCCTGGGTATTGGAGTGCTGCAGAGGGGCAAAGGCTGGGTGTAGATAATGGGTCTCTCCAGCACATATGGCATTTAGTTATTTTGGCTGGTTTCTGGCCATCAGGTCATCTTCTGACAGTCATAGGTTGGTGGGGGAGTTCAGTGTAGTGACCCAGACTCACATAAAATCAGCCATGTATGGAGTCAGGAAAATGCAGTCATCTCTGGTGACCCTCACAGTGTGCTCTGCCTCTGCTAGTGGCAGCAGGCAATCGGGCATGCAAGACAGTGACTTGGTGTGTGCTGATTCTGTTCTCCACTGGCAGTCCTCAGCCAGGGGACTGAGGGAAGAAATTTAGCATTCAAATGCAAGAGCCCTTTGCCACCTTCAGTGCTCTCCATTTGGCTGCCACAGTGTCACACCAAGCCATTCAGTGGAGGGGATGATTTGGCCTCAGGAAATGGAGATGTATTTTGAAAAGTCTTCCATGGTCGTATCTTCCTTCACTCCGACTGTGCCATGGAGGCACTTCATCCTTAGCATGCAGGAAGTAGCTGAGGCTCTCTGATACTATTTTAAAATCAAAACATTAAAGATACTATATGATGATTTTCAAATTTTCCAGGCATCCCTCCCACAGGCATTAATTGCCCCCCTGCTGTTCCTGTTGCAAAGCTATTTGCTTTTTCAGTATGCAGAACTTGTTCAGCACTGCACTAAACCTTTGTTGCTTTGCAGTAAAAAAACCTTTAGTTTATGCAAATGATATTGAAATGAGTTTTGTGAAGTGATAAACAGTCACATTTTATGATTGCAACTGTTGGGGTTTTGTTTGTTATTTTGCAGTTAATTTTGTGGAAGTAGAGGGCTTTACAAACTCCCTTCTGGTGTTAATGCAGTAATACAGTGCTCCCATAGCAGTGTTCTAAGAGTTTGGCAATGGGCAAGCCAATGTGCTAGGGCGATCACATAACATCCAGCATCATGGTGTCCCTTCTCCCTGTGGCAGAACTCCTTCCCAGCTCAAAATCTCCCTGCACCTAGCAGCAGGGAGATTCTTGTTTAGTTACTACATCTTTGGATGGCAGTTAGGTTTCATTCTTTATTTCCTCTTTCTCTCTGCTTCTGACACATTATTATTCTTTCCAGTGACTGTACTAGACCTCCAAAATCTCTTGGTCCCCAAGAGTAATTACAGATATATTACTGTGCAATCTCCACTGTTAGTTTGGGTCAAGTGCTTTATTTTTATCCAGGTCAGCTACTGAGCAGTGTGGTTGACTTGCTTCCTCAGTAGCTGCATGACAAGATGGGACTATTTCTGTCACCTGAGTATTTATTTCTGCTATAGCTGAAGGGTGGTCCTCTCCAAAGTCTGATGTACCCAGTACCGAAGTAGGATTGCTAGTGGTCATTAATGGAAGATATAAGTCCCCCATGAAGATTAAACTTCAAGTGAAACAACCTAGAAAAAGCACAACTACAGATGCCTGAGGAATAAATGAACACAGTTTGATTGTATCTTTATCTGACATAGGGTTTGATGACCTACATGCATGTGCTGATCCTGGAGCTCCTGAACATGGATACAAGACACCCAGTGCAGGTGTTTTCTTTGAGAGTGTGGTAGTCCGGTTTCATTGCCAAGAAGGATACAGGCTTAATGGTACTTCAAAAAAACTTTGTGTGAGACACTTTAATGGCTCCCTGAGCTGGAAACCAAGTGATAAACCTGTGTGCCTACAAGAAGGTAAGTCAGTTTTCTTAAAGCAGTTCACCAGTTTCAGTTCTTCTCACTTGTCCATGTACTATGTCTGTGCGTCTCAGCACAAAACAGAAGTCCATTTCAACTGTGTCTTACTGGATACATGCTTTAGTTTCCCATCCATCCCATCCATAATCCCCATTTGTCTGTTAAATTTATATTGTGAGATGTTGTGTGTTTGCATGTGCACACGTGCTGAAAGGAACATAAAGAAATCTGAAGAAAAAAGATAATACAGTTTTTTTTTTATCTAGTTACAAATTGATGCAGAGGGACAAAACAGCCTCCGGTATAAGTAAACTGTTTGTAACTAGTTATTAAAGCTGACCACTTAATTCCCCTTTCTGAAGTATTTTACTAGGAAAATATAATGAATTTCCAATGCTACTGCTCCTGCTAGTCAGGATTTTTAAACAATTATATTTTATAACGTGTGCATGATTCAGGTAGGAAAATCAAATATTCATGGACTGCAGAAGTTTAAAGTCACAGAAGTTTACTTTGAGATAATTCAGACTATTACGGCATAAACAAATTTTTTTTATTTTATTACACTTTTGAAATTGCCTTTGGTTTTAATCAATTAGGATGTTAAATTACTTTCATCTTCCGGGAGTTAAAGGCAGGATTAATTTGAATATCATAAGTGTAAATTTTGGCCAAAATACATCCAAGCAGCATAAATTATTTATTTCACGAAGTATATTAAAGATAGAAATTGTTCTTTTTGTTGGTCAACAGAGCTATTAAAATCAATAGACAAGAAAAGTGTAGATAAATCAAGTGTGTACATTTTAGTGTTGTGACTCCACTGAAGTCAATAGCCATTGCCTCATTGTCTTCAAGGTGGAGCAAGATAAATTCTATTTCAGGATGCCTTCCATCACTTAAAATCAGATAAATATATGGACTTCATTCAAAAGTAGTCAAAGACTTACATGGCTCAAAAACACATTTACCACAGAGGATCATGCATCACTCAGCATGTATACAAACTGCGGGTAATTCTTTATGCTGATAGATGGGTGGCCATGTAAATCTTGTGCCAGGGCAGGTGTGCATGAAGGGATGTACCATGACGGGAGCAAGCAGGTCCTGGAAGGACCATGCTCATGAGATACACATGGAGGGAGCAACCCTAAACAGTGTTTGTGTGAAAGTGGTACATGAGATACTGGAGACAGTAGCCAGCAGCAGCTGATGAGTAGTTCATGATCCTTCGGGTAGCTGCCCTGTTGGAAGGAGATGTCTTGGTAATATATGGACTCTTGGACATGTGTGAGGCCACAGGCTACAGAGCCGTGAGGGGTGCAGTCATGAGCTGTCTCATGGCATGCACTGAGATGACAGCTGATGTAGAACATAATGGCAGTGGGGGCCAATAACACTTGGTCATAAAGATGGTATGGGTCAGCTTCAAAGAAACAACCAGATGCCTTTAAAAATAATGTATGTATGAAAATCACACCTCCTGTTAGAGCCACCTTTCATAAATGCCCTTGTCTCTCATCTAATGGTTATTTAAGAAAATATACATGTAGAGTGACAGCAGCATATGTCTAAGATGGGTATTTGAACGACCAGAAAAAACTGTAATGCTTGGAAAAAATATTTTCTTAACTGCTACAGATAGCATCTATGAATTTTGATGTGCATCTTTGAAATAGTGCCTGTATCATCTGCATTTATTAAAATAAGCGTTAACATTTTTTACTGAATATTCCAACCTTTCCTCAGACCCCCTAGTCCAGTGGAAACCTATGAAGTTACTGATCACAATGCTATCAACAGCAAAACTGCCACTGATGTCAGTGTGATCAACACTCAAGCACGGTGTTTTCAAAAAAGAAATTGGAAGATGGCACTGTGATGGATGATGTGACACCAGTTGCTTAAGAGATAATCATTACAGCACAGAACACTTTAAAATGATTGCTAGCCAATGCTCTGATCAAGTAAAGCACATAAGCTTGAGCATAGCTGTAATTATGTGATTAGTCTTGTTAAAGTTCTGTGCTCAAAATTAGGCATACGCAAAATTGCTTTTTATTATTTGGACTGGGGAGTAGGACTCTGATTTAGGATTTAGCAAAGCAAGTGTTGAAGTAGTTTCCTGATTAACAGTATAATAATAGCCCAGGTATTATTAAAACAGTCCTAGGGTTTAGCAATAGGAAAAAAAAAATGACAGAATTCTTCTTTCCAATGCACAGTGCAATGACTGATTCAGCAGAAATACTAAGCAACAGTGGCAATCCAGGAGACCTTAGCATTTGCTTAAGTGCTTTTTAGAGTGCTCCTTTAGTGTACTGGGAGCAGAATTGTGAGAGAGAGGCATGACAGGGAGGTGGGCTATAGGAATGTGGCACATCTGGAGAACAGTTAAGGAGGAATTATAACAGGGTTTGTAATTCTCAGATGTCTTAATGACTTACATAAAAGTCCAAATTGCAGAAATTCTGTAATGATATATAAAAAGAAGTTTGAAATTTGTAGCAGCTATTGGAGAAATAAGAAGTTATGTTTTACCATTCATTAGCTATCACAAGGAAAAATAAAATTTATATTGCATTTACGCTTATAAGGCAGGGGCTGGCCAACTGCCACGTGTGCCATGGTATGCTGTACAAACTTTTCATCCCAGTATATGTAGATGACAGGTACTGCCAGCTGAGCTTGAACAGTAAACACGCAATACTGTGGAGTTCATTTGAAGTTAATCTCAGGAGTTTGGACTCAACTAAGGATGGTTAAATATAATTTTATGTCTATATGTTATGTATGTTTAATTGTTGTTATGGGTTTGCTAGAACAATCTGTAATCACAAACAGATGCTATCTACCTAAGGAAGTAAAGCAATGTGTTTCAGAATGTAATTGGTTTTAAAACTAATACATATGCTTGGAGCTCTTCATTCAATCAATTTGATTTTATAAGTCTGTCATTTCTCATTGAGAGGCAGGAGATTTTAAGTGTCAGTATAAGAATGAAGTTGCATGAAGGTGCCCAATAAATGACTTGTCAAAATTCTGTATGCTTAGAGTTCTTGTGTTGATCTACAGCATGTTGTGACTGTAACTTCCATCAATTCTAATACAGTTATGCACCTAAGTTCCAAAGCTCTAAGGTTTGAATTTTGTATTTACTGTTTAAGAGCTTATGTCATGTTGTTCATGCTTTAATCTAATCTTCTCCCACTGTGATAATGTGGCTGCTGAGTCTGTTGCCCTACTTGGAACAAATGCTACCTCTCTCCTATGAGATTGAATCTAAATTTACAGTCCACGTGGAGATGGCAACCCAAGCGAGGAGCTGTGACCTTCCCTCCCAAGTGCTTCTGCAGGCAGATGCCTTCAAGATGTCCTCAGTGCCTCGTTCTTCCACTGACAGGGATGATAAACCAGCAGGGAAAGTAGTGGGCTAGTACATAGTTTGTCTACAGTTTTCCTGTATGACATTAGAACTTCTTTCTTTTGGCCTTTATCCCTGGATCTGGGAGATGACTGAAATATTTTTATTTCTCCATCTCTTATCTGTCTTGACCAGTGTTTGTTGATTCTTAAGCCTCGTTACAAGCACTATATGATGTTTGTAACCTCTGCTTAGCCCCATGGCCACAGATCTTGGGCGAAGTCTCTGTGCACTGTTTTAATACTAGCAAAGACAATAGAGTGTTATTTAATATGCACTGGAAAAGTATTTGCCCTCCACAGAACTATTGTACTAACACAGTAATGATCTTAACACAGTACTATGGATTTAACACTAATTAAAAACCCCAGGCAATAATGATCTTAAATGTTTGCTTTTAAGAGGACAGGGTCTGGATGAGCTGTCCTTGCATTCAGCACATTCTTCATTATGTTCCTTTCATTCTTCCTCCCTGTTCTTCTCCGTTCCAGCCTGTGTCAGTGTTGTGGCTAGATGTGTTCAAGGCTAATTCAGAGACCTATCCACAGTGAGATATGTAGGAGAACTGGACCTCTGCATTTGCATTTACATACAGACTAGTAAACAAAACAGTGCCAGAGCATGGACCAGGACACTGCTCTGCAACTGCACATTCTGTTACAGTGTTAGAAAGTTCCTTGATGTGGTTTTGGCTAATGTCAGGTAGTACTCCCCAAGCAATTCCTACAAGCACCTTCTGGATTAGCATGGACCAGGGACAATTTTTAGAGGGTAAAGGTCATGCTTCCCTTCTGAGTTGCCTTGATGGTCCAGGTGCACTTGCAAGGAGGGAGAGTGGTCCTCCTTCCCCATGGACTGGAATAAACAGTTCTGAGATGACCCTCAGACCCATCTTCCTTTGATGAGAGACACACTTGGTTTATTAAAGCCAAGAACTCCTAAGGTACAAAGCTGCATCTTCATGAAAGTTAGGTCAGGATGACCCCTTGCACCTGGCAGGCTGTCGGGCCTGCCTGCTGCACCCACCTTTGTGTCTCTTCAAGATAAGAAATGTGTTCCTAACTAGGGTGCTCTTTTTGCTGACCCATTTTAAGATTTGCACAGTAGATAGAAGGTGATCATGTAAAACTGCCAGAAAGGAGTGTAAGTCATAGCCATTTCTATTCATTGCTAGTTAAAGACCATGTATTCCCTTAAAGGGTTTAACAGCTTCCACAGATTTGCTGGAAAATACTTAGAATAAAGCAGTTTATTTCCTAGGACAGAGTATTTTAAAATCCAGTCATTTATTCTCATCTTTTCCAAGCCAAATTTGTGCCAGCTAATTCAGTTGTTTGCAGAGACGATTACTGTAGTTTATGCCTGACTAAGTGCTAAACAATACAAATTCAGCCAGTGGAAAGCATTTGCTCACAAAGCATCAGGAAAGAGAGCTGTAATACTGTGGTCCATTGGTCTTGTGTTTAGCCTGGGCTTGTAATAGGCCTGTTATCAAACTCCGCCAGGATGTCGCAAGTGAAGGATGATACCGTGAGCAACTTCTCTGCCAACATATATCTGATTAGAATGATTTGATCTATAGCTGTTACTTGGAATAATGGGGATGAAGTATCTGTAATAGATCATTGTTACAAAATCAGTTTCTCCTTCTTTAAAAGTGAAATATCATCTTTTACTTCACTGTATGTATACACACTTTCATTTGTATAGCAACAGAAAGCTGTTATGCTAAGAGACTCAGCTGTTCATTGACATTATCATCTGCCATTCATCTCCAACCTCCTCTTGTGTGGTGGTGGAGCAGGATCCCCATCTATCTCATTCTGTCCTTGGGGTTGCCCAGGGGAACCTCTGCATGGCAGCATTCAAAGCTTAGCATCCGGCATTTCACATGGGACATCCTCTGCCGTCTCCCTTGCTGATTAACTTGCCAGAGAGAGAGAAAATTGTCCAGTCTTTGAAGGTCATGTCTGCACCTCAAGCCCTTCTGTTAGGGTATGCATCCTCCCAGACTTGGGCATTTATAAATTAATAAATTCTAATAAAATGTCTTGCTGCAGGATCTTGGACTGCCTGGCAGGCTGACAGCTCTTCCTGTTAGAGGCAGCAGGAGGTTCCTGTAGCAGCAGCTAAGGAGCTAAAAGGAACAAGAGAATTTCTGACTAATAATACATCCAGGCCCCATACTAAAAGTTAACCAAGTACAATGTCTTTTAGGGAACATCTCAATAATGGCAAGTACAAATGAAAGCATGTTTTAACTGGGGAAGCAACACTCTTCCACTTCATATTAGTAAAGCTTAGTGATGGAGTCTCAGAATAATAGATTCGCTAGTTTACTTCAATAAATAAATGTGTTATGAAATACACTTGCTCTTAGTAATTTGTGTGCTATGCAAAGTGATAGTTTATCTTGCTTCTAGTTGCACTTCTAAGCAAACAAGCAAGCTGTTGCTATTGCTTTACTTTGTACATGTTCACAGTTAATTGCTAAATACAACTGTACAGTTGCCTCTTCCTGTTTAGATAGAATTACCCGTGAAAATGGCAGAAACTCTCTCTTTTATGCAAGTCTCAAGGGACTTTCAAAACTTCTGGTTTTTTATAAATATTGCATTCCTAAACATTTGTCTCTTGTGGTAGAAGCATTAGAAAAAAACCCAGCATAAATCAGGCTTATGATACTTTTATGGTGTTGCTTTTATTTGAAATAACTTGTGAGTTTTGGTGCCTGGAAACTTTTATCACCATCTCTGTCATAGATTGACTGCTGGCAGACAAAGAGATAATTTTGATTATATTTCCCCAACGGTTAATCTTTTCCTCTCTTCTATTTAATCTCACTTTGCATTTATGAGGAGGATGAACTTTGAGTCACATGGTGTCTTTCTTCATATCCTCTTGGCTTGTCTCTTAATTATTCAGTGTTAGCAGAGGGATTTTTACCCTGCCTCACCCTTTTCCTGCCACTTTCCAGAACATCTTTCATTTCTTAGTCTTTGGGGGTTCATTTTATATTTTGGTGTCTTTGGCACTGGTATATACAGTGGCTGTCTGAGACGTATCACAGAGAGGCAATGGAGCTCATATCTGTGTATTACTAGAGGTTTGCTGTCGTTTCCCTTGGTGAGAGTCTTCTACAAGCACTTGAGATGCTGCTCAGGGCCTTAAAAATCACAGTCTCTAAAGGCATATGAATTCAGGCACCTAAAATAATATGATTGAAAACAGAATTTATGAGAGTGAAACAAAGACATTCTTATAAGGAACTCTGTCAAGTGGAGATCGATAAACCTTTGTAAATGTACCTGATTTTCATCTGTCTCTGCTAAAACTGCAGTTTTTCTGTGTTCCTCATGCCATATCTGTATTTTATCTTTTCTTTCATCCTGTCCTTAGTGCTGTCAAAGAGTTTGCCTTCAGATGGGACTTTGGGATAGTCAGACTGTGTGGTGTGATTTACGCACATGATGAATGGAAGGACGAAATTAGAAATAATCTTCCTAAATGCTCTTAATTTTGTTTCTTTTTTAAAAAAAAAAGTCTGGGGGGATGATCCATTATTGTAGTATGTCAGCTTCTACTAAAGTGCTGTAGACTTTGTAACCGTTGGTTAACTAGACAAAGGATGTACTTACTGAAATGCATGTATTTTCCAAATGGTTTAAGCAGAGCACTTACATTAACTGATAACATTTGCGTAAGAGATTGATTATTGAATAGCTAGCCATGTTTTTTTAATTAAGTTACTATTTTTTTTTTTTTCATGAAGTCACAGATTGCCTTGTTCCACATGTTGAAGATGCAGAGATTCATAACAAGACATACAGGACTGGCGATAAATTAATAATCAGCTGTCATGAAGGATTCCAGATCCGTTACCCTGACTTAGACAACATGATTGCAATATGTCAAGATGATGGAACATGGGATAATCTGCCCATTTGTCAAGGTTTAGTACACCAGCACATCCTGTTTTATAGCTCATGCACCTTGTGATAGTTTGCCAATACTCTTTTCTATGGTTATAAGGATGTTAGTGATCTGATAAGCTCCACTGTACAGTATTTGAATGGTGCTTCTGTTAAGATTTTTTTGTTTCCTCTTCCCTGTTACTTTCTGCAGGAAAGAAGATGCCACTTTCTGAACATACCCATACTTAAAATACTACTTTCAATATTGCTTTTTGTTTGCTAGTCTAAAATCTGGCACAGATACATTGCACTATTTTAAAAAAATAAATAAAAATCAGGATTAAATTAGTCAGAAGTTCAACAAAAGATTTAATGGGCAACTGATGCTTTTGTACCAATTAAATACTGGAAAGATTTAAGCTTCTAACTGAGATTTACCTTTCTTTGCCTTGTGCAGTGGGCAAGGGTAGAGGAGGAAAGCTGGAACCTGTTCTATCAGAATTTTCAGCAGAGTTGCTGGTAAGGTTCACAGTCCATTAGTACCACAGGTATTGACTGAAAATTCAGGGTGTGCACAGGAATTATTTTGTCCAGAAAAGCCATTAACTGTAGAACTCGTTGTATGAGTAGCATGGGATCCCAGTTTCACTTAGACTGTGAGAAATGGCTGGAGGTAAGCCAGCTTTGGTGAATGGAAATTCAGTAACCCTGGGCTGCTGCTACCTTTAAATGTAAATGTAACACACGTGTTAGTACCATGGACATGGTTGTAACCAGTTCATGTCTTGGTATCAAGCTTGACCAGCTGAACAGCATCAAGAGATTTAATTGTGATAATGACAAGCCTGAGTTAGTATCAACTTTCCTCAAACAAATCTGTCATCTAAAGCTGACAGTTCTCTGTAGGCAGTTAATTACACCATCACATCAGTTTGGAGAATTGGGGCAGGCAGGCAGGGGACCTGGAACATTTCTCAGGAGTGGCAGTGGCAGGGTGAGATACAAAAGTCAAGGCATTTCTGTTGTAAAGCATGAGATTGGTGGCCACCAGCATCAGAAGTTACAGGAGCTTAGTTTCTATGAATCTGCAGAGTTAGGACCCTCAGTTTGGGGCACATTAAACTGTGGCCTAAGGTCTTGTCTTAGACTGTGGCACAGACATGAAGAAATTTAGGCACATTACATTATCAATGTTTTAGATGCACACATTCTATCTGAATAGGCCTAATAAAAATGGGGAGTTTCACAAACCCATGAAAAAGTGGACTCTAGTTTTGGGGTATCTGATCAGCAATGGTATCATGTGTGGCAGTATGAAGTATACAGCCCATTTTTCAGAGTGGGTGCACCTCACATCTAATTAAGGTAGATTAAGAGTCTTGCAGTTAAGGGAGGTGAATACTCAAAGGATTAATTTGCAGCTACTGTATTTGCCAAAGATCCAGGTGGAAATTTTGTGACAGCCAGTATTAATTGGGCAAGCAAAAGTACCCCAGGTAGCCCTCAGCTTGTTATTTTCTGCTGTTGCTGTATTTATACTATGAAACACAATCAATTGCTGCTACTCAATATTCAATATTAACTACTTTTCAAAACAAAAGCAGTGCTAATAAAAGTTAAGAAATAAATTGCACAAGAGCCGAGTGCAGTAACTACCAGACAGGTAGAGAATAGGCAATTCAGATTCAAGTATCTGCTATATTTTGCCAAATTCTATAAACATGTTCCAAAATTGCCTCCAGAATTTTCTTTTTGCTATGTTAAGCACTAATAATATCAAAGGGACGTGTCTGCTTGCACTAGGTAGTCTGTCAATTACATTTCTATGGCCCTTTGATTACAAAAGACAGAGGAGTCTCATGACACTAAGATGCCTCATTTTTTATGGTTTTTTTTTTTTTCTGCCAGAGCAGTGGGAAAGGATTGTAGATCATATAAGAATCCAACCTCAAACTATTTTTACCATGAGATAATAATGATAATTGCTGATCTGAAATGATGTGAGTTACTTAGCAAAAAAATAAATACAAAAAATGTCAAAATGAAGTTTTCAAGCAGCCTGAGATGTTTGGAGACCTATTGATTTTCACAAACACTTGGCTCATGCAAATTCAACTAAATCTCTGTCCTGCATTACAAAGAACCCAATGAGCATTAGAATTCTGAGCCAGCAGGACAAAATTTTCCCTGATACAGTTCAGAGAAGAGTAAGCTTGGTGTTGCTCAGGCAGTCTGTGCTCTTTCTGTCCCACTGGGGGCTGCTTATATCATCCTGCTCAGCAGGCTGTTCAGTTTGCAGGAACTGGTGTGTTATGCGTGGGGCATACTCGATCAGGGGTACACACAGTAGCCAGTAGATAGAATGATTGAAACTCTATTTGAGCAGAGAGATAACCAGCTAGTAAAACAGCTATGATGGTAAGTGCAGTATGCTGTAAAAAGCTTTCAGGCTTTATCTGCTGTTTTCTTTTGCTTTTGTCCCTCTCCCTCAAAAGACCATTGCAAGGAAATAAACCCTTGAAGTGCTGATGAGACTTCTTACTTAGATGCCAGTATTTTACAAGAAGCTCTCAGGCTGATTTAAGTTTCCCCCTAGGCTTAAATTATGAGAGTCCTGTGAACATCCTTCACAAATTCCTAGTAGTGGCAAGAGACTTATTTATGGATTGCCATAATTCAGCTCCTTTTAGTCTCATAACTTTGTAATACTATTTTTCATTCCCTGATTACTAATCATCTTTCCTCCACATTACTGCAAATTAAAAGATCAGCAGTATTAAGTATTACCCAGAGGGTCATTTCTATGGCCATGAGGATTTTTTTTTTGTTTCTCTTTACCTAAGAGTACAAACTCTTAGGTAAATACAATCTCAAAACAGATTGTGAATGTATATGAATGACATATTGCAATGTTATGTCATCTGTTAAATTCACTGCTCTTTCTTGCACCAAATATGGTTGGTGACTGTTTAACTGTCACTGCTCAATACCATCCATTGTACCAATCCCTCAGAAGTAATTCCAGAAGCAGAACACAGTCTCTAACTACATTTACAATTTCTGCTGATAACAGGTACCTTAACTTGTTGATAACCTAATCTAAGACCTTGTTAAGTTTTTGTCATGGACTGCTCATAGGAAGTCATGTCCCTTTAGACTTTCTCAAACTGAAATTTCAAAATCATTAATTCTGTCTGCACATCTTTTACAGTTCTGTGCACTTTGTCACAGGAGCAGTTTCAATATTAAAAATGGTTCACAAGCCTGTCAGTTTTAAGAGGAGGAGTAAAACTCATGGTTTGTATAAATGACAATCTGTATTTATTAAAGGTTCTACCTCAAGAAGAAATTGCCATCTGCTAAACCAGTGAATGTTTGTGAAACAAAATACTGTCATTTTCAGTAAACCTTTCCTGCATTTGCTGAGAGTGAATCCCACGCTAGCAAAGCATGTGGGCTAAACAGTAAAAGGGTTTGAAACAGGATAATGAGGCATATGTAGCTGAAGGAGATTATGCAGACAATGCCAGTCATAGTAGAGAAGATGAAAAATACCGCACTCCTCAATTTAGGAATTATAACTGAGATGTGTGAAGATGACTGAGATAAACACTTTATAATAAAAGATACCTCCTTCTTCTTAATTTGCAGGTTGCCTGAGGCCATTGGTTCTTCCTCATAGTTACATTAACATATCTGAGTTCGAGTCCTCCTTCCCCGTAGGAACAGTGGTGTATTATCAGTGCTTTCCTGGATATAAACTAGAAGGGGCAGAGGTCCTTGAGTGCATGTATAACCTTATCTGGTCAGATAGCCCACCTAGGTGCCTTGATGTGGAAGGTAAATGTCTTATTGTTTGTTTATCTTTCAATTTTGCAAAATCGGCATGCTCTATATGACTTTAACTTAGGGCTATAACTACAGTTCCTCTGTATGTAATGTTTCTGCAGGCCACATAGAGCCTATCTGCCTTTTGCTGCATGCAGCCTATTGTGTTTCACTGCACTGTTAGCTCTTGGTGTTCCCTAACTCATGTTTGCTCTCTCGGTGTCCAAAGTGCAAGAGGGGAAGCTCTTAACAATGATTGCTTTGCCCTTAAAGTGTAAATTCTTTGCAGCTTTTCTAATAAAAGTACTGAGGAAGTTTTGGAATTCACATTCGCGTGCAGATGGTCAGAGTTTCTGTAGATAAGGATAGCTTCCCATGATAAACTAAAAAATACTCCATAGAAACTCTTAGTTGGGGCTGTGCCATCTGCAAACCTTATTCAGTGCTACACAATGCTGCACGCTTGAATATTTGTTGTCTCTCATAGCAGTGAACCTTTAAGAAGGATTTCCAACTAAAATGGCTGAGCTGATTTATTGATTAGGAACGTAAAAACTACTCTGTGAAACAGAGGTAAATAATACCAAGCCAAAAGGAATAATCTCTGACTATAGCTACAGTGCTGGAATGGGGGATATTGTGGTACATTTATATTTGTGTCCCATACATTTAAAACAAAGATACCGAATGGAGTGCTCCATACACTGTCAGAACCTTGTGAACTACCTTCCTCCATCTTCATACTGCATCTAGAGTGAAACATCGTAGCTAGTCATCAGAATCCAAATATATCCTCTGCATTTCATTCCCCTAAAAGGACTACATTTCTGCTCTATTTCAAGCCTGTAAGGAAGTTATCTATATGTAGAATTTAACTAAAAGCAATTAAAGGAATTCATATGTGATGCTTATGTCAGTGAGCTAAATGCTAAGCATTCTGGAAGTGAAAAAATTTGCCAAGAGCATCAACAAAGTAAACTGCACAAAAATAGTAAAATTAACTTTATTTTTAACTGACAGTTCAAGTTCCAAAATTCAAAAATGCCCTTTTTTTCCAATGACATAACAAGATGACTATTTATTTATTTATTTATTTAAAATTTTTATTTTTAGTTAGCACACAATAAAAACTTCATCACAAATCAGCTCTATGTAAGCCATTTTTGGAAGGTTTCTTTGTTGTTGTTTATAGCATGGAAAATACATTTTTAAAAAACAGAAGTGCCCTGTTAGGAATAATCTAAACAGCATAGCTGTTTTGTTTTGTATTATAAAGTCATGGAGAGGCTCTTTTTTTCTTGATAATTTAAAACATGATATAAGAACTTCTGCCCTGACTATTCTACATTTTAAATAACATGTCAGAAGTTATCATCCCCAGTCAACTGTGATGATCTGTGATGGGGGGTTGGGTATCAGTGTGTGCCAGATGCTCAGTCAAGTCCATCTGGGAGGCCTTCTGAGTTTAGATTTAGACCCAGCCTCCTTTTTAATCGCATTCTTATTGCTCTCCTAAAGTGTTAAAACTTTCTGTGGTGATTTCACCATTGGCATCCCATCTGCGCATCTGTTGAGTGAAACATGGGAGACTGAATTCTAGAACATAATGCTTGCAAGAGCAGGTTCTTCTCAGTTTTAGGGCTGTCCCTGATGCTGTTGGGGCAGAAGAGAGAGCAGCATCACTAAAAGGTCACCCCTGATAACTCCCCTTGTGAGGTCCGTTGCAGGGATTCTTCAACTGGTATGCAGTAAACGTCTAAATTAAATCCAGATAGGGTAAATCAACTTGAGATGCCCATGTTTGAAAGTGTTTGTTCAAGTGATTTATGCAAGGAGTGACAGTCTCCAGGAATCTTGTTACAATCCACTATTAATTAGTGGACAAAGCTCCCTTCCTGCCTATTTTTTTATTCTGCACCTTGCATACCAATGTAGGGCTCATTGTTCAACATTCCTTTTACATGTGAGGTATAATCTCACCAAGCAATATTTTTCTCAGAGTAAATCTGCCAATAACAAATTATTTCTATTTATTTATTTCCATGAACAGTTCAAAATTTATTCTAATGGCATTTCCTGCTCAGTATCTTATATATGATAATGATTAAAAGCAAGTGATTGTTAGAAAGCTATAGTAAACCATTTTAGAGCTTTCATTCTCCTATAAATAGTGCTGCTTACAGCTTCCTCATTTTGATATATATTCTTCTTGAAGTTCTTGAAGCCTTCACAGAAGTAATTTCTTAAATATGTGTATAATCACATAAATGCTATATGTCAGTCTTGTGAATTTGTCCCCCTTTGTTAGGCCAAATAAATTCTAAATTAAGGGTTTGTAGCTCCATTTAGATAAAACATTACACCAGGGACCACTTAGCTCCCATCATACAGCTTGCTTTCCTAATACTCAATCCAGTCTTAATATTGCCAAGCGCAGTGCTTCCACCCACTCTGGCAAGAGACTAATTTTTGCTGGTAGGGAAGAAGATTTTTCTGATAACTATAATTGCTGTTGCTTTATCATAGCAGTGCATAAAAACTGTGTTACCTGGTACTGAAGTGTAGCCAAAACTGCAGAGTTATGCAGCAGCTTCTCAGAAACAGCTGTTTGCATCTGATCAGGGAAGTTGTTGCAGCTCAGGCAAATAAGGATGCCTCTAGCTCAGATAGCCCACTATTTACTGGTATGAGATCCTCTTCTTAAATGCTTGTACCTTTGCCAATTTAAAAACATTTGGATTGATTTTTGAGTGTCTGCCTCAAGCTGAATCATTTGGAAAGCTTCAGTTGAAATGGTTGAGCTGTATCTGAGAATGACAGTAGAGGAAATGGTGTTGTTTTACCAGTGCTAGAAAATTTTACAGTCATTTAGAGGATAAGATGAAGTGTCTTAACACTGAATTTTCATCTCCTTTAAGTCCTGAATATACATCTTTAACCCTCTTCATCTCCTTTTTTTTTTTTTTTTTTTTTCCTAGTGGAATTCCATAATTATGCAGAAGTATTTTAAACTTTCTTTGTATTGAAAAACACTAGATGCTTCCAAGGATATATGAAAATCTAAGGTTTTGGGGGTTTTTTTGTAATTATTTACATGATTTTTAAATTACCAGTTTGGGGTTAATAATCTATCAGTAGAAATTTGTGTAAGGTAGCGATTGCCTTCTGTAAAATCAGATATGCAAAAGATAGGTGGAAAACCCCTTAAACTGAAGATTGCCACATGGTGTATAAACATTTATTGTAAAATCAGATGGCTTCCAAAAAATTTGGAGGAGAGCAAGCACTTGAAAACATATCAATAGGGTACTCTGTGAAATAAAACATCTAGAACCAGGCACTTGGTATGACACTTCAAGGTGAATAAAGACATTACACAGGATTTGGAGGAAAGGAAAGGAAAGGAAAGGAAAGGAAAGGAAAGGAAAGGAAAGGAAAGG